>VXAV01004288.1:149013-179382 GCA_013399715.1 Alectura lathami
ATCAGGAATTTTTTTACTCCGCTCTTTTTGAGGCTGTAGATAATGATGGATAATAGTTATAAAGTCCCAGCATTTGCCGTAAGTTTTTATCGTTAGAGCTGAAGCCTGTCAATAAATGATTTAGCCTCTAGGTAAAAACAAACAGAAAGCACACTATGTTAGCTTCACATTTCATCTGGAGTATTCAGTAACTCTGTATTTTAATATAAACAACATTTCTTGTTCTGTGAAGCTTTGCTATTGTCTTTCTGCACTCAAAATTCTAGAACCAGTTCTTTGCAGAATGATGGTTCCAAATCTGTAGAACTGGAACAGCTTTTTGAATTCCTTTTGAATTGTTCATTCTTTGACTGTGCTAAAACTAAAATTTGAATCTGACAGAAAATGTGAAGTGGTGAACAATTTAATTTGCTTTAGATATGAGCTGGAACAAAGTGTTCTTGAAGTTGCACAGTCTTGTCATAGTTCCCTAAAACTACTTTTCTGTTAACTTGGTAACTTCTTAGCTTCTAATTTCTGTTCTTGACAAGGCATCCTTTTAGGCACAGTGAAAATCATCTAGAATCCTGTACAGAAATTGCTGAGTTTTTATAATTTCTTGATATGTGCCTTATATTTTTTTTTTCTGGAATTCTACTAAAGCTGTTGCAGTATTTCTGAAGAAATGTGTATGCATTGTGGCATATTTAGCTGCTGCTGGGGTGAAGCCAATGCTTTATTGTACAAAATCCCTACAATGACTGGCTGGATTAGTATCGCTTTTGTCTACTATAATTTATAACCATATCTCAGACTTCTCTCTTTAAGAGGAAGAACTTGTTTCCAAATACATTCTTTATTTTAATCCCTAGCCTTCCCACCTCTATCTTAATTGCTTGATGTTTATGCATCATTCTGAAGTGTGAAATGCTGTGGCAATTTGATGGTTTTATGAATTCTTTGAGCACACTTGTATTCAGTATGTTCTTATTTTACTGTAGATACAAAACAGCAAATTGCAGCCAAGGTGGTAGATATGAGAGTGGGGATGCAGTTCAAAACTGTTGTCATATGGGAGGAGCAACTACAGTTCTGAATCTGTAATACCCACCAGTCAAGTTCATTAGATTATGTAGGTACAGCAAGTGGCTAGCCTCTTCCATACTCGGAATATCTTGTGTCAGATAATTAGTATTGCATAATTGTATTTTATTGCAGAAGAGGCAAGTAATTAAACAGGTTCTTGCAATGGCTGCAGGGCCAGAAAGGGTCAGAAACCACTTGTAATTGGAATGTGTTTTGTGAATGTGAATTAATAGGTCTGATAATCCAACCATCTCTTCATTCCCCTGGATCCAAACCAGTTTCCAGCATATTTGACTTGCTGTTGCTTGCTCAGAAACAGTAAAGGATAAAAATTAGCAAGTTATTTTGTTTTTCCTCCTAGTTTTATCCTCTGTATGGAAACTTTTTGAGCATTTGATCAAAGACAGCTTTCATCATAATCCACAAATGTGGAGCTTTGAGGGAAAAAGAGATTACTCGCAACATAGTATCTGTGATTTCAAGTCAGCAAGTGACCGAATCAATCAGAAAACTGATCAAAAATCAATCATCATCTGATACCAGTTAGGGAATCAGAGCTTACTGAAAAATGAAGAACCCACTTTTTTGTGCTCTGAGGAGGTAACTTATATCTCTGCAGGACTCCTGGATTTGATTCCCCAAGCGTTGTTTGATGCTGAGTACAGAATCTGTCACCTGGCAGTAATAATTCCTGGCTTAAGGAGAAAACTGTGCCATCCTGAGCCAGGGCACTGAAATGAAAGAGCTTCTGAAGAGGTGCAGTAGCTGCTTTGTAGGCTACAGTGCGTGTGAAGCAGTACTCCAGCTTACTGCAATAGCTGCAGTGGGTTGCAGCTCCCCACCTTATGTAAAAGCAAGCACAATTAAAATAACACCCAGTAAAAGCCTTGGCAATCGCAAACATAGGTCAGTAAGACTTCCAGTGACTGCAGCTGGAACTTAGTTGTCTAATCCAAGCACTGTTCTCCATCTTGCTCGTGTTCACATGTCGTAGGACATTGCAGTTTTACAGCTGGCAGTCCCATCTGTGTCTCTTCTTCTTAAAGCTCTCCTCTTCCTATGTTTTCTTTACTTAACAAGGTCATTCATACCTCATCTCTGTGCATATGGCTGTAGCAGGAGCTTGTGATGATTAGGTGTGTGGGGCACACAAAGTTCTTCCCCAGTGGCTCTTTGCAATGGAAAGGAAAGCTTTACTTCTCCCCTCGGGCCTCCCTCAAGGTAGAAGAGTTGACTTATTTGTAGCAGTGAACCTATTTAGTATCTCATTGGACTTAATTCAGTGTAATCCATTTTTTAAATAAAAGCAATCAAATGTTTTTCTTGTGGCTTTGGAAAAAAGAAATTATGTTCACCAATGAAAGCTGAAGCAAAAAGGAGAAGTAATAGCCTTTTTCTCCCCAACAATTTTGCTCTCTTTTAAAATTGTACTTTTTAAAAAAACAGACAAGAAACATTATTTCTTCATTCCACATTACATCAGTCTCTCTTCCACTCTGCTTTTAGTAATCAATGGCTTGCAGTTGCTTTTGGTCTTTAATTTTGCTTTGGTCTTTCTAGTTTGGCCTTCCCTTACCTGCAGATCACGCGTGTGTTTGTTGACGTGTAACTTGCTCAGGTCTACAGTTAGTGGTGTTTTAAGGACTTTTCCATTAATTGCACAGCGGTACTGGTGATTACTCCATCTGTTGGATGACTGATGGTGGGGAATGCAAAGTCATAGTATTTTTATAGCCTTGTTGCAATGTAATATGCAAATATATACAGAGTGGTAAATATATGCCAATATGCATATTTACAGCACTTTAGTTACCAAAATGCCCTACTGTTTTACCTTTGACAGTGTACTTAGATAAATTCTGAACAGACTGTCTAGACTGTCTAAATTTGCTCAAATATTTGCAGAGTGCAAACATTTATTGTTCAAATGTGGCAAAAGGCTATATTTTTCTAACTTCCCAGACCTTAACAGAATTTTAGAATGTACAGAGATCACACGTGCTACGAATATAATTCACTGCTCCTCTAAATGAGCAATTTCTTCAGAAAACCAAAGCTTCTTTGTGTACAGAACGCTAGATATACGCTTGAACTGCCACCTTACTCTGTAGTGTAAACAAGATACCTACAGCTGGAACTAGATAATGTAGAACAGGTGAATCAACTTGGGTGTCAAAAGAGCATGCTCTGATTGTGTTTGCATACAGTTTTATTAGTGATCATGTGGATGAGAACCTCTTTGATGCAATGCTTTTGAAAAATTGAGGAAAAGGAGTTTCCTTTTTTTTAAAAAAAAAAAAATATATTATTATTATTATTTTTAGGAGCAATTGTCACTAGTGTGTCCTGTAGACCTTACTTTAGGTTTAATGCTGTCTGTGATTTGTTGTTAGGTGTTGTTGATAGTGGCTGGGATGAGTTTGGAGGTGAATCAGTTTGCTTTCACAGCGTGGTCCATTTACATCTGCCGAATGTAGTCGGTCAGTTGGCTTTAAATCAGGCTTGGCCCTGATGTATAGCAAAGACAGTTATAATGGCTAATGAAAACGTTTTTAATTATGAAATATGAATTGTGAGGGAGGGGAGGATCTACTACAGATCAACTTTGAAGTTATTAAAAGATATACATTAGGCTGTTTCACACATCTGCTATTTTTTCTCGTTTGCCCTTAATTTCAGCTTAGAACTGTGAGGAGTGGGAAGATTCATGCTTAGAAGTGAGAGTGAGTGCATAATGAGAGGTTTGTCTGGTGCAGCTCATATCAGAAGTGACTCAGAAACAGAATTGTGTTAGCCTTGAGGTGACCTCTTCTCTGAAATTGGGAGAGAATTTTGTTACTCTTTGTTTGCCCGTTAGCATGCCTACTCGGTAATAATTCAGTGAGGAATACCAAAGACAGCATCGCAGTTTTGGTGAATAGTCACATTTTTAAAAACGTGTGCAAAGGTGGTCAAGATCAGCTGAAGATCCGTATTTGCTGAGGACTGCAAATGGAGTTCATAAAACAAACAAATAAATCCTCCTGTTCACAGTCAAACAAAACTTCTTAAAACATAATTAGAGTAGTTCTTTGAGTTGTTCCATAACTTTATGCCTTATTACATTCATTTCTTTTCTACATTTTTGTTTCTGTAAGGTTGCCTGAATCCTGCTTTTTGGTCTAGCATAGTAAACTATGCCACCATTAAGTTAGGCCTGACAGGAAGGTGCCCTTTGGCCAGAGCAGAAAGAGACGTCCAGACAGTGAAACAGGCTTTTAATGGCAAACAACTCATTCCTTCAGGACAGCAAGGGCTGCCGTAGCCAAACCCCACTATAAACAGTGACCTGCCATGTGTGAGGTTGAATAAGTCAGAAAGAAAAATCTCTGGCTAACTGAACGAATACAAAGGAAAATATTGTCTGATACTTCAGCTAGGAAGCTGAGACTTTGGCTGTGGTCAGAACAACAAAAACGTCTGATAGGAAATATGCAAACTTGAGGTGTATGGGGAAAAGTTATGTGGTAAATAGCTGTTATCATGAATAATTTGCATGGAGAAAAAGTTCACGTTTTGTAGACCCAGGTAAGCATCTTGAAAAACAGAGGATAAGAACAAAAATATTAAATAACTGTAATTGCAAAATGGAACTGCTGATCAGCAGCATTAAAGATATCCAAACCTTCAGCCCTCAGCCTGGTGTGGCTCTGTTGTCTGGGAAATATTTATTGGTTTAGAAAGAAATATCTTGTTTTCTTTAAGGAGATTTTCATATGTTCCTCTCATGTTTGTCATTTTGTGTCAAAACCTCAAATACACAAATGTTCACATCTTTTTCTGCCTCATCTGTAATTACTGCTACTCTTTGATCCATATGTAAGTGTAACTTTGCTTTCCTTTTTATAAAGGAGAACCATTTTGGTTACACTGAGAAGAAAGAGCATCCGTTAGAGTACTTTCAGCTGTTCTTTCAGTTCCTCAGGGTAATTTGCCAGCTTCAGTGCTTTTTCTTTATAAAACCTCCAGGAAGTTAAATGAGAATAAGGGGCACCATTAACAGGTAAACCTGTATATAAGGAAATGCTGTAATGTTTGTGCTTGCTTCTGCGCCTGTAGTAAGGCATTACAGGTGTCATGCAAACTGTGGTTTTAGTGATAGTTGTTTCCCTGAGACAAGAGCAAGGAGAGGTGCTTGACATTCTTCTGTGTCTCCAGAGCTCTATAAAATAGCGACGTTTGTCTGCCTCTCTGCAGTTGTGTCTCGGAGGTATTATTGTTTATGAATTAATTTGGAAATGCTGAACAGGGTGCATGTTTGAAGTGCCCAGAGGAACAACAGAAATGTTACTGAGGTTCTCCTGCTTATTTGCAGTGGGCTGGTGCATCATGGCACAAGGTAGAAGGTTGAGAGCTTTGGCTGGGGTTGGTGAGGAAGGTTGGTACAAGTAGAGCTTCACTGAAGGGTGTCATTTGTCAGGTCAGTGATTAACCATTGTGGGGAAATCAGGGAGAATGGCTTTATAAAGCTTACTAGAAGTGACAAACCCTCAGAATGACGACTCTGTTGGAAACCTATTGCTATTAAAATAATATAAATGTTATTAATTGCATTTTAAAACTAACAGAACAAAGGTGCAGGAATCAACAGAGAGAGGATTAACAGAGGAAAGTGGTGCTTTATATGTCCCTCATTTCTAGTCTGCTACTTGGATGCTCTAACAGTTTTACCCAAGACACCACGCAATCATCAAAATGAACAGATTAGTGTCTCTTTGCAAACTGTATATGATTTTATGGTGTTATGCAGTTCCTGACTCTACAGCTAGCCTTTTCATGAATTTATGTGATCTCACAAAACTGCTATAAAGGCTAATATCTAGTGATCATTAAACTGCAAGCCTTCTCTACTGTTTGCAAGCTGCAATTTTAGGTATCGATGGAGTAACAATGCAAAATATCTATATAGTCTTTTTTCACATTTTTATTCATTTATTTATTACTATGGAAGATGTTCTTTGTCAAAACTCTTAGTTTTGTACTTGGCTTCTAGTATATTCAGCATTTTTGCAGATATTCTTCAGAAATGATCTTCTAAAAAGAAAGCAGAAAGGCAAAAAAAAAAAAAATTGAGCCTCAAATGCAAGCTGCTGTGAAATATCTCTGCTGCACCTGTAAAATGGAATATTTGAATATAAAGCTATTTTTCACAAACTCAGAACTACAGCAGCCCATCAACAGTTTTATGTAATTTCTCTTGGCCAGTTCCTCATCCTTCCAGTTCTCTCACCACCAGCAAAAAAGCACCGTAAAGAGTTGTTCCTCTTGCTACTGATGTTGGTTTTGCTCAGGTCTCCAGTCTTAAAATGTCTCCAGATTATGTTGTTCCTTGACTTTTTCTCATACCTAAGGGGAAAGAGTCTAGGAAACTCCTGGACAGCTAAAATGTGAAAGTGTTGTGGTAGTTGAAATCCAACATGAAGTAGAAGCCTTTTACCTTGCAGGTTATAAAAATATTCACACTAAAAACCCTTGACTGGAAGGTGGGTTTTAGTCCTTTCACACAGTGCCCTGGTGTACACAGAGCAGTGGGGAGACTGATCAGTACTGTTTGGAGGATACATGCCAAGATAAGGAATGTCCTTAGGAGTACCACCATGAATATCGTAACTGGAGCAGACTGGGAAAAGAAAATGTGTAGCTTAGATCTTCTCCAGTTTATCTGTGCATATTGTAGTCATAACAAGTTTGCATTTGAGGCCAACGTTGGTCTAATATTGTCTGTGTATGCATAACACATTTTACTTCTGAGGTCCTGGTTCAACAAAGGCACATCAAACTGTGGCAGATAAGCTCAGTTTACTGCAGCAGGAACAAATGAGAATCTCTGGAAATGGAGGATGAGTTGCACATCATCAAAGATCACACAGTTTAGCTGTCTAGAAAGAGAGCAAAAGGCTGATTTTTCCTCCTAGAGACCTGTTCCTTCTAGTCAGAGTTTTGCTTACTTGAGAAGTGTTAGAAAAGAGCATCAAAATGCATCTGAGAAATAAAAACGTTAACATTTGTAAATAAATCCTAGTCTAAAAATTATATCTGAAGCTATACATTTTCCTAGAATGTGTATTCTTGTCACAAAAGATCTTTATATTCTTGGTAAAAAAAAGAAAAAAAAATGTTATCCATGAAGATAAATATTTTCTTCAGGGGGACTACAGATCACTATTTTTACCTTAACATATTTCAGTGCCATACCATTTTTCATATTTTGGTAGAAAAGCATCTTAGGGAAGGAACACCAACTATAAATTCTTAGAAGCTTTCTTCTGGATCCTTTCTTTGTCAGCTGAACGTGCAGCACAGTGCAGCCGTGTGGAGGCATAGCCATGTTCGTGCTGCTCATAGATCCACCTTTCTGCCGGGATTGACTTTACAGGTACTTCCTCCATCGTATCATATGTTCCTTTAGGCTTCGCATTTACCCTGTGAAGGGTGTGCTTGTTTTCAGTACAGCCCTGCCCAGTGGGTTTGAGACCCACGAGGAGCATTAGAGTTGTGCAGTGGTAGCAGCTGGCACGTGTGGACCTGGTGCCCTTGGTTCAGTTAAACTGTGACCTGCTCAGCTGAGCCACAACGGCAGTGCTGTGTCCTAGAACAAGTGGCTGTGAGGTGGACGTGCCGCTGATGTGCCTTGTGCTAGTGTTCCTGGTAACGCGTGTAAATTCCTCTTTTGATGTGTTGCACTGGAGCTTCTTTAGAAGCTAGCTTCAACACTCCAGGTGCTTCATCCTTGCTGATGTTGCTTCCGGCTAGCAGCAGAGCAGCTGAGTATGGCTTTCTCTGCAAATGGTCACAGCTTCTGGGAAATACGTAGCGCGAGGCAGGGAGGCTTGAGTTTTTGGTGGTTATCATACCCTAGCTGCTGAAGCTGCTTGGTGAAGGAAGGCATTTAGTCAGAGATGATGGACAAAGAATAAAATAAAGATATTCCTAGGCAGGAATATAAAGCAGATGAGAGTTGGGACAGGGGGAGTAGAAAGAATTGGGGAAAAATTAGGCAGAGAGGAGAGAAAAAAGGCAAGAAATATGAGCAGACAGGAAAAGAGAGATGTGAGAGGTGGAGAGAAGAGGGAAGGCTGTTGAGCTCGCTGCCCGTCCCTTTTCCTCCTTCCGAACCTGGAAATGAGTCTGGATGTCTCATACCTCATGCTTGTCTGGCTCAGTGTGATGGAAAATTGCTCTTTTCAATCCATTAATTTTATGGTTTTTTTTTAAAGAAGTACATGGCAAACATTTTTTTTAGTCAAGTACTGCCCCAGCTAGGAGATAATACGTTAAGAGTGCCTGGGTAGCACCGCTGTCAGTCAAGCTGTGATACGTGTGCTGCAGTTTTACGCAGGAGCCTTCCTTGTGTGATGCACAGAGTAGGGTAGCTCAGAGACAAAAGGAAATGTGCGTATCTAGGAGTTGCTCTCTGCACACAGGTGCGTTCGAAGTAAATGGGAGCTCACTGTTTTTAACATTGTACTTTGGTTTTTTTTTTTTTTTTTTTTGTCCTTAACTGAAACAATGTGAATAACAAGTTAAAGCATTGCAAGTAGGCCCCCCAAAATCAATGGACAGCAGGGGCAATTTAGGGCCTAATGTTTGTTTTCTCCTGAACTCAAACTTGGAGCTAGTGTCGTCCCCATACATGTGATTTGAAGACGAATTCATGCAGTTTTGCTCTTACATACCATGGGGATAAACGCCCAGAGGCAGGAGAAAGGGAAATAAGTTCTCTGAGCATGGTCAGGACAGGTTTTCATTGAATGAAGTGCATGCCTGAACAACTCTAAAATAATAATATACCTGATATGTGGTAGGCTATAATAATTGCTGTAAGTTACATTTCTAATTTTAAAGCTTGTTCATATGTATGTTGGACATCCTTTAATTGTGCTGGGATTTTTAGCAGCAGAAGTGAGAATTTCCCATCAAAGATCATGTGTTTGGGAAGAAAACTGTGTGCCAGGATGCCTTGACTGGTACCTCTGGGCTGTCACACCTTAGCCCTACATTCTGCATTCTCCCATCATTACTGAAGTCACCATTCTGGAATGGAGCAAGTGTTAAAAAGCTGTCCTTACATTTTAAATGCACAAAACTGGATCTGTTTGCATATTTGCCTAGGGGAACAACTTAGAAGTCTGTATTTCTAAAAAAGGGATGAGAAGGTTCCAAGGTTTAATTTGCATGGTTTGAAAAGCTTCTTGGCCATGTGTGTATTGAGGAATAGCGCAGTAGCTGCTATCACTTGTTTGCTTTTGTAGATGCCTAATAGCACACCTGGGTTGGCCTAAATATGAAATGAAAATCTTTTCTTGTACTTCTAGCAGTAGGTGAGAATTAACCAAAATATGAATGAGTAAATCACAACAAAAGAAAGTATTCCCCGCAATGCTGAATATTGTGATTTAGATTAGTGAGGAAGGAGAGAATGAATCTTTTTCAAACAGAAATATAAACTCTTTTTTTCTCTCTCTCTCTTATATAGTGAAATGAAATTTCAGCATTGATGGGAACAGGGTAGCATCTGATGGAAATAATTTATAAAATCTTTTACTTAGGAGGCGGAAATTGAAAATCTTGTCATGAGCAAAGATACTATTGCAAGAATGAGACGTATTATGGAGGATACAATTTTAACAGATTGCATAGAAGGTCTATTAACTGAAAAATAATCTTTATTGCTACTTATGAGTGCCATGTTTGCTTGTGATTGGTTTATACAGTCAGATGGAGTACTGCTAAGGGGTGTTGGGATTCAAATTCCTGCTACAATCCCCAAGGAAAAAAGGAAACCAGTGGACTGTGGCCAGATAAACCCTCTAATGTACAGTCAGGAAAGCAGTCAGCAGAGTTAAAGTCAGCCTTCTTGCTGGCCAAAGATGCGGGTTAAACAGATGCAGAAGAGATGGAAGAACATGAGGTAGAGACCTGTCTCGTGTCTGTGATGCCGATGTGGTCTCTGTCCTTGGCATCAGTTTGGCATCTTCTGGTGGACTTCCAGGAGGCAGCAGGCAGCGTTGTTTCTGTTGTGCAGTCGGAGATGCAGACACTGTCTCTATGCAGAGACAATACTGGGAACAAAGAGCATCATCTTAGAGCATGCTGACTGTTCCGCCCTACGCAGTTTTTGTGTACAAGTAATTTTCTGTCTTTGTGTCAGGTAGACACGAGGCAAACTATCTCCCACTCAAAATGTCCATGCAAGAAAATAGTGCCAAGAAGATAGTGGTGAAGAAAATTTTGCTAAAGGTTACTTAGCAGTATGTTTTCCTTTTAAACGAGCTTTGTATTTCTTTCATTCTTAGAACATTAACTGTGCCCCGTTTATAGGAAAGCATTTCTGATCACATAATAGTGACTTAAAATTAACAAGTGAATTGATTAGCCTCAGACTAACTAACTAGATACAGTCTAGGAATGACTTCAGTTCCTGTGCTTTGGCAAATAAGAATTAGAATGTAGAAATATTGAAGCGTAGTCTTCATTTGTCTTTTTAGATCTTATTAAGCCATGAATGTTAATGTTCCTTGCTTAAATAAAAAAGCTTAAGCAAACATGGCAAACTGGAAAAGTGGCTGAGAAAGCGGTTTGTAAGCAAGAACATTTTGATACAGTGTTCAATATCTAAGCATGGTAAAACTGCTTTTTCAGGATTGACTGCTATTTAATTCATAACTGCTTTTTAGAAAAAAAGTTAATTCCATATCTCTGTTTTTAATTTGTAGGTATATTGAAACCTTGAAGGAGCACAAGCCAAAAATTGTCTGGGATGAACAAATTGCTGAGCACTACTTTGAATACAAAAAGTGAGTTCCAATAAGTCACTTACTGTTCTGCAAATATTCTTAGACATGGCCCAGTTCACAGTGAATTACCAGATAACTATAGTATGTAACTGAAATCAGCGAATGCAAATTCTGTTGTCTGTGATCTGTGTGTCAACACTGACTGCAGCACAAGAGTGCTTCAGGTGAGAGAATTAAATCAGGGAAGGATTAATGAAATAGCACCAGCTAAAACAATCTTCGGCAGAGAAAGCTGATGAGTCACAGCGTTACAAGTTATCCATCAAAGGTTTCTGCTGAGTGTCATTTACTGTGAACATCTGAGACTGGTACCGTGAGCTGCTGGGTGATTCTCAGTAACACAGCCAGATATAGTTCTGAGAAAAGTCTGTGGAACAAGAGCCTGGTTTTACAAGTCCTGGTGCCTAGATTGGTCAAGCGACAGCTTTGCACAGGGTAGAAGGGACTACAGGGTGATGAGAGTGTCAGGTGAGTATCAGAAGTTGTTAAAAAGACTGGGAACATTTTCCCAAGAGCATGAAGGGAAATGTTAGTAACTTTTTGTCCTCTCTTTTGCATCGTGAAATGACAAGAGGATTCCTCATGCTAGTAAAAACCCATTTAAAACAGAGTTAAACAAACAGCAAAATCTTGCTAAGCCTCAGTAACACCTTGCTGTATATTGTATACAAACATGCTGTGAAATTCTGCAGACAAAATCTTACTGTTTCGACAGAACTTTGTTTTGTATCTTACACAATGCATTCACGATGTGAAGAAGGCACACCACTGAAAACAAAAGTGAAATGCATTTCGGGGTGCTTTCAGAAAAAAACAACTGTAGAAGTACATTGTTTTTTAATAGATGCCTTCTTGGTTTGAATATTTTTAAACTTGAAAAGAAAACAACAACAAAAGCCTCGTCCTACCTATGTATTTTTAATTAATTTTCAAGAATTCTTTCAACCAGCAATTTTCTCCTGCCTTGTAAACTTCTCAGCTACATGTATTTCTTATCAGAAAAAAAATATTTACTTGCTGGTCAGCAGTGTTTTAATTTATTTGCTTTGTTTGGCTGAAAGGACTGGAATCTGTGTTCTTTCGTTTTTAATTATTTGGCATCCTGTTGCACAGTTCCTTTGTGTCAAACAGATACAACATTTTTCATATTAACTAAAGAGAAGTAAATCAGAAGCTTTGCTTTACTGATCTTTAATGCAAAATCCAGTTGGGGGCACAATGACCACTGGATGACAGCTTGCTCTCAAGAGTAAATCTGAGGGCTCTGTTTGAATGGCACGCATCTGGGATTCGTTTTTGAAGCATTTCCTAAATGTCTTCTTCCAAACTGGATGTGTGGGAAGGGGAAAGCTTGTCAGTAGTACTATATCGCTTGCCTTCAAAAGCCAGTGTCTTTGGAGATTGTTTCTGTGGGCTTTCAGGAAGAGTTTCTGATGCATAAAACACACTGGATCAGAAAATCACTCCAAACTTCAGTTGCTGCGCCGTGTTTGGCCAGCAGCTCTGTGGTTCAGCGTGTGTGCAGTGGTTCAGCTGACTGCAGGGGAGGGTTATCTAAGGGAACTCTCTCAGTCACCACTTTGCTTTTGGGCAGGAGTAGCAGGCAGGCCTGAAATATGCTGCACTAGTAAAGCATCTCACCTGGAAATCTTGCATGTCTGCAATTGCTAGGAAATCAAATCATGAATCTTTAAGCAAAGCACAATAGCAGGCAGAGACTATTACCACTGGTGATGGAGATCCGTTGTCTCTGTGCACTTCACAGGTAGGTGTGCGTTTGCTTAAGGAGAGGTTTTGCCAGCAATGTCCAGTTGTTCTGCCCAAGCACTCTGCGTTTCTTGCTAGGAGAAGTGGTGCTGTGAGACCACCTGTAACTCACCCTCCTCATTGTGAGGGGTTTGAACTGCAGCTTTGGTGTCTGTGCCCAGTGAAACTTGCCCTGCCCATGCATTTTATGCTGCTAGTATTTAGTTTAACATAGGAGTCAGCTATTTGGGAAAATTGTTCACAGTTTGTATCTGACGACCAACAATCAAGTGTCTTCATCTTTTCATTTAGTGGGCACAGCTGATTGTTACAATCCAGTGGTTCTGTAATGCATCCAATTGTAGCAAGATACTGGGGTGTATTTACTGAAATCCAGTATCAATCCATCTCTGTTGTGAGATCTCCTTTTCAGTTTGCATCTGCTTGGATGTCTTGGAGCCCCTGTCTTAGCTACCAGCCTTTTCAGCTCTTTTAAGTGTCCTCCCTAGAGGCCACTAGACTGGGATAAATAAATACTTTCTTTGATCCTCTGACAAATATTCCCGTAACTGGTACCTGCAGGAGAGTGACAAGAATTGCATATTTGACTTTTACATACACAGAGCAGGTGTACCTCCCCCTAACTGCTTTTCTCTCCCCACCACTTTGGGTTCTTGTGCTCTGACATGTTTGTATCTCCAGTAGAAAAGGGCAGGAGCTGAAATTTGTATCTGCAGTAGAAAGGGAAGAGAAGCAGAGAATGTTTTGGCCCTACCCTGCCCTCGGTAACTAGCGTAGCCAGAGCGCAGGTACGGGCTGAATGGAAGCTGGTGGCAAAAGCATCTGATTTCAGAGAGTCAGTCCCTCCAGAGTGGAATGGCCACCAGGTAAGAAATCTGCAGGTACTACAGAGCAAGTGGTCTCTGTTCTTGTAACGGGCGTGTTAATGCCCACGTGCTGAACGTACTAGCATATCTGGTTTTTAAAAGCAATAAATCCTTCACGATAAAGTCAGCAGTTTACTCCAGCACTGTCTTTGTTTCTTTCTTATTTGAAGGAATAAAACTGTTTTTTAATTATAAACTCAGCTAAAAATCCTCTGAGAGTCTACTAAAGCTATTGTGACTTTTTTTTTCTTTTTTTTCCTTTGTTGCAGAAATAAAGGCGGAAAACATGCTGTCTTCTATCCAACACTGAAGGTAAGTGTGACTTTTGCAGGCCACAGGGCAGTAAGAGGAAAGAGATGTTTACTTGGCTTGGGTTATTGAGACACTTTATAACATGCTGAACTGAGTTTGGGCTTTTGTGATGGAAATTCACCCAGATGTAGTTGTTATGATTCAAGACTTCAGCTGCCTGTGCAAGATGATATTTTCTGTCTGTGGCATAATGGGGTTTGGAGGATCTTTGAAGCTTTGCCATGTCTAGAGATAAGACATACCAGGGCAAACCAGCGCTCCGAGAGCTCTTTGAGTGCACAGTTCATGTGCAGACAGATGCTGGATTGTGAGAGAAGAGACTGGTGAAATTTACCCTCTGATCATGCTGGCTGAAAGCTGGAGGAAGTTTTTGCCTCCCTCTGTGATGGGGTCCTGTTTATCACGGCTGCCCTGCATCCCCCTGTTTTCTTCTGTTCTTTTTCTCTAGAATGTGTTTTAGGGTTTTGAGAACTTTGGCCTTACTGAAGTCCTTTGGCTGGACATACACTTTCTGTCCACACAGTAGTCTGCAGCATACCAGGATACATGGTAAAATGGTTACTTGCCTTAATTGCTAGGAAGCTATTTTTAGGTTTTCTCAAATTAAACCAAAGCCTCTGCTGGCTTTTAATATTGGAAGGGAATTGCTTCTGTAGTGGAAATACATCATATTTAGAGAGAACAGAGACATTTTATATGGTTAAACTAGTGTGAAATTATCCAAAGCTCCAGTTTTCTGAATGGGAATACTGTCTTATGCTCCATTACTGCAACTAGATTTCCCTTCATTAATCTGATATAGGTGGAAGTACTAGCACATGTGGGATATTAATTACCTCGTCTAACTATGTTCTTGTTAGTATCTGTCTTAGAGTGGTAGAAAATTTATTTGCAAACCTATCAGAGAAAAGACAGATTGTGCTGCATGTTGTCATGCTATGTTCTCTCTGCTCCTGTGGAAGGATTTCCCTGTGCTAGAGTCAGTCCTAGCCTGATTAAGAACATTCAGTTCTGTAGATTTTTCTTTACACCTTCTCTTATTAAGAACAGATGCTCAGTTGTGTTTGCAGAACTGACAGAAACAGATTTTCTTTCAAATGTCAACAAGGTTGTAATGGCATTTTGAGACGTGTGCGCGGGAGCAATTCAAAGAGTTGGTCACATAATGGTGGTCAGAGTGATCAGTGGAACACTGAATTTTTGTCTATTTCACCCCCTCACAAACGTGGTTGTTCCCCTTTTTGATGGTACAGTCACTGGTAGGTTGAGCTTCTCAAACCTGCCTTGTTCATGGTTAGTTAAAAGCAGGCATGAAGTCCAGGCTCAGCAGATGTATTAATGATGCCTTGACATTTTGTTCTGTTTCCTGTGGAAGTGAGTTTTAAAAACATCCCTGTGGTGTGAGCAGTTCAAACAGTGCTGCACTACAAAGTGGGAAAACCTGAAAGTTTACAGGACTCAAAAAAATTTGTTTTTATTGTCTGAACTGAGAGAAGTACAGAATATGAATGGTAGCACGATTTCCCTTGTAAACCAGTGGCTACACTAACTCTAAATCAATGGCAGTAGCACAGATAAGGATACTTTTTAAAATTCATCTCCCAGAATCTCTTTATTTCAAAGAGTTCTGAAAACAAAATTTAGCACTCTGTCCTGGGAGAAGGCAAGGGTAGGTATAAGATCTTGATGGTTGTTCTAATTGTCTTCAGTGATAAAGTTTTATTTTACCCTTGGGAAATTTCTGGGAATTAGAACAGTCCTTTCCATAGTTCATAAATCAGATTTATTTCTGTGGCATTTTGTCTATTTAGCTGGTGATCGTGTATTAGGTCATTGAAGCGACTGCTGTAATTAACTGTCTCTTACTGAATGATTGCTTGCTAACCAGAGAAAGTTTGAAACACAGACTTGAGGTTTTTTTCAGACTCTAGTTCAAGGGTGGCTATTTTTACAAAGTCTGTGAATATCACGAGATGGCAGCATGCAGTGTCTGATGTCCCTGACTAGAAGCTAACTGCTTTGTGTGTCTCTGTCCTAGTCCATCCAGTTGCGCTTAGAGCTTGCAAAAGAATTGGGCACTGGTATATCCATCTGGGAACTGGGACAAGGCCTGGATTATTTTTATGACCTGCTTTAAAGTAAGACATGATCTGGGAAAGACTTTATTTGCTTCACTGAGACTCGACCTTCAATTAATTTGAGTATCCTGCAGTTGTGATTTTAAAAATATTTTTTGTAATTTATATCATTTCTGTATTAAACTTGCATTTTTCCCAATAAAGAACTTTTTTCTGATTTGCCACATAGGTGTGATTGTTGGTTTCTGATAAAGTTCAGAGAAAAAAAAAACACAAATTTATTTTAAAGCTTCTGAATTCACAGTGACTGGAAATAGACCTACACAACTGGGATGGCACTAGAATTGAAAGTATTTTCTGAATTTTTTTCTACAAGAAATAAAGTGGACAAGTTGATACCATCTGGTCAAGGTTTAAGATGGAGACCTTTCAATCAATTGCCGCGTAAGTGAACAAATACATTCACCAGATTATGTCCAGCAAGTCTAATATCTGCTGGGCAGAGCAACCTGCTGTCTTCTGATAAGGTAAGTCAACGGGAAGTGGAGGGGGTGGGCAGGAAGGGGAGCAATTAGATACCTCTCCCTCGGGCTAGTAGAAGATTAAATCCTGACAAGCTCTGCTGTTAGCTCTGTTTGTTTTCGTCGTTTTGCTAAATTCCTTAAGTAGCTCAAAATCACAGTAATTTTGATTCATTACTTTTTTCTAAATGATTTTTGTATACAAGCGATGATGCTCTGTGATTTCTCTCTTCTACTTAGCCTGCTTAGTGTCTCAGTTTACAGTGCTTAGCTCCAATGCGTGATGCGTTCGTGATTACTTTGTGGGAACTGTAGTGTTTAGCACAAAAGGCTACAATGGAAATGAGGAGTTTGCATGTAATGATGGATTACAGGGATAGCCCCCAGAGAGCCCCGGCGCAGCTCTGACAGCGCCTGTACTTCAGCGGGCGCTGTGAATGTGATCAGTGTCCTTCTGAATAAAGCTGTCATTACTGAACTGGACACGTTGGTGCTTTTGCACCCATAAATCAGGTCTTTTTTATTAACCCACGAGCTGTAACAATCCGTTAGCTTAAAAACAGAGCCGAAAAAAACCCTCCTGAAATTGTCCCTGCTTTTTGGTTTGTATGTTTTCTGCTTGTAGGAATACAAAGGCTTCAAGGAAGTTTCTTGTAAGGAAGTAAGGGCAGGTGGTGGGAGTTTGATGAGGGTGTTGTTGGTCACCAGCAGAGATGCAGGCAATAGCTCTGTGCTCCCACCGGTGCTCTTCTTGCCACTTACAGCTGTCACAAAGATAACTGCACTCCTCTCTTTGCATCCACCCTTCCCAGTAATTAATCTCAGTGGGGGATTTATCTGCCCCTGCTGGTTTCAGCGGAATAAATCCCACTGTAATCCGCCATTGATTAAAGAACTATTGATCTTCACCTCTCTGATTTAGTTCTGGCATCTCTCGACTTCTCACATTGCAGCATCCAGCAGGGTTTGCTAATCAGGCTTCTTTCTTCCATACCATTAGTACTAAGGTAATTTGCTACGTGAATCCTCATGTTCAATTATCCTGAACTTTCTAGTTCGTTCAAAAGCAATTTTAAAGTCACTCTCATGCTATTCTAGATACCAGTGCCAAGAATTAAATTCTGTTATGCTTTTTTTCTACTTTCAGTGGCACTACTGCACCAGAATATCTCAGAAAAAGATGACCAGTTAAAAACGGAAGGGACTGGGATCTGAAATGGCATCAATTACCACTACTAGCTGGTAGGTGATGGTTTCAGAAGTGGAGGGGTTGGGGAAGAAGAAAATATTTCATTTTAGTTGCTTGTTTTCTCTCTAGAATGGATACATGTAATCTACCACACATTTTTCATTATCATTTTTTTATATTCTGTGATGATTCTCTCTGAAGTTCAAGTGTTTCTCTGAGTACAACTTTGTTAGGAAGGCGTGCCTTTTCCATCCTCAGAGGTGGAATGAATACCTCTGTGTGTCAAAAAGATCAAACTAACCCTTGCTGTATAATGAAAAATAAATACCAGAGGAGAAGTACGCGGTGAGTTTGAGCATGGTATAGATAGGTGCTTGAGGCCAAGGATGTTGCCTTTTGTCTTCAAAAGCAAAACACGGTTGTTGCTTTAACAATAGTAGTCCAAAATAAATGGAGTAAGCATAATTCTTCAGTGTGAGGTTCTCAGACAAAGTGAGTAGCAGAAGGCATTTGAGCTCCAGAATGACTGCAGACATGCCTCTAATGGGTTTATCTCGTGTTTGCTTCGTTTTTCAATGCGTGGCATTGTCAGCTTGTCTTGTTGGGTATCGGGGAATGCAAAAAGCCATGTGCCACCAGTGACCCATGGTGAAGGCAGGCTTCCCTTGAAATTTGCACCCCACTGCAGGTGTGCAAAGACGACACGAGAGATGCTGGTACGAACGTGGGTTCTGTAGTGCATCTGGTTTCGTCACTTTCCTTCCAACGGCGGAAGCAGGCTCAGCAAAGGGCAGGAGTGGTGGTAGTGCTGCAGTGGCGCTGCTAGAAGAATCATGGTACTGGGCAAATGGCTTCCATGTGCTTGTTTCAAAAAGAACAGAAAATACTGCTTTATAGTCCAATGAGATGTTTTTCTGTGAAGTGGGAAAAAAAAAAATGTGCCTGTTCTTCCTTAGAAACAAGTACTCCTTAAATGAATTACTTACAGGGGCAAAGGTATTGGACTGAAAGAATCAGGGTGTGGTGGGGGAGAAATATCTGGTGTTCCTGTGAAAGTAGCAAAAATCTAATATCAAGTAGTAAAATGGAAGTGTGTTTATTTCAACAGAATATCCCGTCACTCAGTTTTCTAAAGTATGAATAAGAAGACAAAAAAGCTATGCTCTGTCACCTGATGTAGGGACAAATTTCCATATGTTGCTTTAAGATCTCAGTATCATTTACCTAGCCCATGCCAAGCAGAGCTTTCGTATATCTGGCCTTTGTTGTGTTTCCCCATGTTTTACTTCTTTGGGTTAGAATATAATAGATTTTGATTAACCCTATTTATTCAAAATGTTGCTAAAATAAATAAGATCACTCATCATAAGTGTTAGCATTTGAGATTGAAGCTGAAAATTCGCCTTTACATGTTTTACATTGGAATGAGAACATTATTACAAGTTGTAATTTTTCAAACAAGTGTGTATGAATGGAATCTAAGACTCAGAACTGGAAACAGTTTGTCACTTTACATTGTCCACATCAACTGCTGAGAGCAGAGGGAAGGGCCACTTGGCAGTAGCCTTCATGGGGCACATAGGTTATCGCATTTTGATCCATCCATTGTGTGGAGTTTACTTAAGGTAAGATTTAGTAATTGCCTGGTGAGGGAGGACAAAGCATAGGATAAGGCAAAAGCTGCACCTCTGTCCCCTCTGTGTGTGAACCCTCAGCTGACTGCCCAGGTGGAGCAGAACTTCATCACGTGCCCAGGTGTTGCTGTGAAGGTGGTTAACAACGCTCATGTGAAAGTGCTCAGTGTACATGAGCAGCATACTGATTTTCTAGAAGCTCCCCAGCTTAGGAGAGCTTTTCCTACACCTGAAGATACTAATCGCAGCAGGTGTGCGTGTGGTGGCAGGAAGGCACAGACCCTCCAGTTCTGGACTGTGTGCCTGGTGATCTTGGCAGAAGTGACTGGGTGGAAGCCTCATAGGATGGCTGTGCTTTTCTGCTCGTGCAGGCACAGTGTACTGGAGCAGGGCTAGCTAATGTTCCAGCTCTCTCATCTCCTGCCGCGATGATCCTGCTACATGCATGACTGCAGCTGGGATTGCTTGAGTGATGGACCTCACCTTCCTCAAAGGTCAGAGTATGGAGTGGAGGTCAGAAGATCATGGTGTTCACCAGTTTCCTCTGCTGTGTAAGGTTGATCTGTTATGGTTACCTCTGCCTCTCACCCTGCTCACAAAGGTAAGACCGAGTGTATTGTTTTCCCTTATTTCTTTCATGCATTTGGAAGCCTATAGAAGTTAAAAACAAAACAAAACAAAAAACCCTGAGGACACCATTAATTTTTGCTAAATGTTAGTTTTTTCTCCTGTTTTCCCTTAGAATCTGCATTTAGGAATGCTCTGGGTAGGCACTTTGATGTGTTTCAGTGAGTTTTGCTCCAGGTGTGTGCTCGTGGCTTGCAGTTACAGGGAATGAGCCCGTGACTGAAAACATCTAACATGCAATCTCTGCACAGCTTAGGAAAAAATTCTTTAGGACTGGCTATGTCTGTTTTCACCCACTCTTTAATATCTCTCCTCAGATTTTTGGATGACCCTTGTGGGACAGAAAAGTTAAGCTGCTACAGATTACTGGACAGTGGTTTCAGTTCTTCTAACCTTTTCCATTTGCTCTTTTGGAGGCTGGGGACAAAAAGGCTTTGAGCGGACACACTTGTAAACCATGAGTAGAGGAAGGCCCAGCAGCAGCAACAACATCTGCATTCTTGTGCTGCAGGAGCTGGGGGGAAGGTGCCTGGGAGCGTTGTGCAGCTGCAGTGAGCAGAGGAGGAGAGAGAGAACTTCTGCCATTTTATTTGCAGAACCGGCTCCCTCGTCCCTGCAGTTACTGCAGTGATACTGGGGTAGGGTGGCAAAGCTCAGATATGCTCAGAGCAGCTGCCCCTGGACTGATTTTCCTCTTGTATGTATTTGCTGTTTCAGTTGCTGCGATGGGAGCATTTTGTGTGAAACCAGCAGCTGTGTTGTTTTTAACTCTGCTATTTCATGTCCTCGTGTGAAAAGGCTCTGTGCTGGTAATCATTTTATTTTGCTCTCATTAAAACAACTGATAAATTTGGCTACGTGAAAGCCAAAGTCCCTTTGTTTCGCATGTGAGCTGGAGCTGGTGATGAACCAGGTGGAGGTGTTTGGAACAATTGATGCAGACAAGTTCTGCAAATGCAAATGGACAAAGAGTGGCAAGCACCCCTCCTGCAAATAGATCGTCTCGTGTGTTGCAACTGTAGATGCAGCTTAACCAGTCAAATTGGTTTTTGGAGTCTGGGTAGCTTGCTGCTATCATCACTTTGAATTGACATTAGATAGTGTTTTATTCAATGATGCCTTTGGAATTACAGCGCTAAATGGCTGTCTGCTGTATCAGGTCTTTGCATGCTGCTTATGTTTTCTTTAACCCAGAACTTTCTATTAAAATTAAATTGCTTTTGCTGTTAGCTTGGCATTGTTTTAGATGGACTTTCTGTGTCAAGCGGTTTGCCAGGACTTCAAATTCCATCTAATTCCTCCTGTCTTCATTCACGTCAACCCTGAAATTGTAGTTGACACACGGATGCGTTTGCGCAGAGGAGACGGCTGAGCTCATGTCTTGAAAGCCTGCTTTAGAAGTTTATTGACTATCTGAAAGCACTGAGGGCTAACTTACGCTTTTTGTGTTTGTTTAGGACTTGGGATTACTGACTGATGAAAGAGGGAATGTGCAGTAAGCTTTAAGAGTTTTGGTTTTTAGTTGGCAAGATTTATCTGTTGTTTTGATAAAAGAGAAAATTATATAAATAAAGTGACAGGAGGAATATTAATCTTCCCCAGGAGAGTGAGGCCTTGCCTGTTTGCTCTGTTTGCAGAGTGCTCAGACATTCGGCTTGAGCAAGGTCCAAGTTCCACGTCAGACTTCATCTCCTTCAGCCAACTGTTGCTGTTGAGCGTATCTGTATCTCTGACGGTGGCGATGGGCAGGAAGGGGCAGCAGAGTGCTCATGGCTGTCTGAGGCAAATGGGAGACGGGGGGTGGAGGGAAGCCGCTGCTTTCCAAAGAGATTCTTTCTCCTTCTCTCACTCCTGTAGGAGCAGCAAAGAGCTTCACTTGGCAAAACAAAAGCCAAAGCCCTGCATTCCCGAGATCTTCCCTGTGCCTTGTCTTGCTTGGAGCCGAGGAATATGAAATATTTTGGCAGAATCACTTGGCCAACAGGTTTAAAACACTAGGTACTGTTCTGATGGCTTCACCCGGTGCTTTTTAATTAAGTTATTGAGCGAATTTTGCGGATCACAACATGAATATTGTAAACACAAGCTCAGTACCATCCGAGGTACGCGTATTGGTGTATAAATTGAATTTCAAGCCTGTGCAGTATTAAACTCATTTATCAAGGAGATGAGAAGCGGCCTCCCTCTCTCCCTTTCTCTGTCTCTGGCAAGGTACTCAGGAGCCCTCGGCTGGCAGGCGCAATAACTGCACTGAAAACACAGGCAGGCCTCCCAGGGCGGAAAAGGAGCCTGAATGTTTTCCTAGTCATGAAGTCGCTGGTTGTACACTTAGAAGGAGGGCGATGGAGTTCTGTCCTCCTGCCATTAGCTACACTGCTTTCCTGTGAGGCATCTTCTCTCCACCCCAGCCCAGTATTTGAGCATTTTTTCCAGAGCTGTGGCACTTCTGTCATTTTCTGCCTTTTACCCAGATTAAAAAAAATAAGCGAGAAGGATCCGTGCTTGATCCCTTTTGCATGGCTGACCTTGTGCTGCTTAACCTGGCTTGAGCACGCGCCCCAGAGGATGTACTTTGAGAGCCACTGCATGGTCGGAGTGTGTGAGCTGTCCGAGCCAAACTGCTGCTCACCTTCCTGTTCCAAGCTGTTTTCTCTGTAAGCAAAGGCATGGATTTTCCTGGCGTTCAGGCATTGTTGGTGCTCAGGCACCATCACTGCTTCAGGATTCCACTGATTCCCTGTTGTGCCACTGACGTGCCTGTCTGGAGCCTGTTTGTTTTCTAGGATTTTTATTGTTGTTTATAATTAAAACATTTTAGCATGCAGCTGCAGCCTGATTGCAGTTCTTTTAATGAATCTCAAATGAAAACATAATCCAGCTTCGTCTCCTGCACTGGTGTTGACAAAGTGAGAATGGAAGGAATCAAAAGAAATAGCAATGCTTTTCCGCTTCCTGCACCAAATTTAAAGCCTTTGTTTGGAGAGGCAGATCAGAAAGTGGTTCTGCATGATGAGAAAGAGGACACTTCAGAGCACAGAGCTGTGCTGCACACTTGTAGAGCTCAGCGAGTTCTTATTGATGCTGCTGCTTTCGTGGTAGTACCCTTCTCTTTCCCTTTTTAAGGCATTTCCACTGGCAGCATCAAATCCCTCATTTAGGGCCGTTCTGGAAGTAAATGGTTGCATTTGAAAGAATTTACTTCTAGTTTCAGAACAAACCCAAAATAGTGAAAGCTTTGCTTAGCAAAAAGTGTTCGACAGTGCAGGTGTCAGGCACTTAAATTCAGGCAGTTTTGCCGTGATGACAGGGAGATGTCACCCAGACCGACTGCAAGCACGAGCAAGGCAGGGTAACAGCATGACTCGCTGCACATGAAAATGGTTTTGAATTTTTGATAGTATTGGAGTGGTCTGGAAAAGCAGCGCTGGAAGTGAGGCACCTGGTAAGCCCTCTGAGTTCCGTAATGGCATCTCTCCATCCAGCACTTTCCTCTCCCTGTAGAACTTTGCTGTCAGACTGGAAAACTTCCCATGTTCGGCTGCGAAGCAGAATTTTGTGAGCAGCCCCTCGAATGTGCATCGCCCCAAGGAAGGATGTTTGGTTTGGTTTCAAGGTTATCCATGTTGCGTCCTTTTCCATTGCTGTTTAAAATGTGCATCAGAAATGATCTAGGAATGTGAAGCTGAGGCTAATTATTTGCACAACGTTGTGCAACGTTGTAGGGCTAAAGCTCACCTTAGAAAGTACACCTTGTTGGCAGTCTGTCGTGGATTGCGTCCATATACGTGCAGTCTGTCTTAAAATGCAGGATGTTGGTCGGGGGACCAGTATCGCTTTGCAGAGTCAATCCCTTTTGTTTCCAGGAGTATTTGGGACAGAGGCTGTAAAATGTGTGATCACAATAATGGTTATTCTGCCAAAGTTAAATGAAACTTTAAGAATTAAGAAGGATAAGGAAAGAAATTAAACTATGTCGAGATAAATCTGTCCAGCTTTATACTAGGGCACGTAGAATTTATGGCAAAGGCAAATTTGGCTTACCTGACAGGAGATTTAGAAGGAAGCTGAAATGCTTATTTTTATTTTAATGTCGCGTGGATTGTTCTGCACATTATCAGAATAATTGCTTCCTGTGCTTATTATGTGAGTAACACATTATTTTCTTTCAAACTATTTTGTACCTTAAGTGTTTTTTCCATTAAAATGATTCCGTGTTTTGGGTTTGTTATTTTCTGCATAAAGGAGCATTTGTAAGCACCTGCAGTGAATGCTCCTGAAGACCTCTTATAAAATAGATATCTGAGTGTGGAGTAAAGCATAAGCCAGCTAACTAGTGCACGCACAAAAAAAGAACTGTTGGGAAGCGGAACATCATTTCATTACTAAATCTGCAGTTGTTTCAAGGACTGGCCTTTCGATCTTCCAACAGAATCTGAACACCGTTTTTGTTCCAAACCAGCCGCTTGTCAGACCTGACCGTTCCCTGGCACCGGCAGGAGAGGAGGGCGAAGGTTTCCAAGCTCTGGGTAAAGGAAGAACATTCTGCTTGGCCGTTGTGAATGGCCGTGCGCTGCAGTCATCTCCGACATCACTGGAAATTTAAATCTGAGGTACTGACGTACTTGTATGTGAAAACCTTCCAGAAGTGCACTGCAGGAGAGTATGGTTGAATTGAGTCCTGCACAGATAGGAGTTAATACTGGGTTTGTATGTGTGCAAACGATACCGAATGCTGTGGTGGTTGTAATCCCTTGTTAACAAAGGGATTGACTTGCAGTACAAAATGACTTACATTGTAAGTCTGCGTGCTGTATTATCCCTTCCAAGGGTTCTGAAGCCTTACGTGTTTTCTAACCCACAGTACCTCCTTCTTTAATGCAATACCTGCAGAAATTCTTAGGAAATGCTAATTCTGTTCCTCAGACGCCTCAGCACTAAATGCAGTATTTTGGTCTTGGCTGGTACCTCAGTTCACATGTGTGCACCCAGACTCTAAGCTCCTCTTTCTTTCATTTTTGGCAGTATCCAGGTTTTGCCCCTGTGGGTGTATCGCCTGTCTGGCTGTTGTTTGATATCTGAACCCGTCCTGTGTTTCCATTTGTAGAGAAGGTGCTGCGGCAGCCCACAGGGAGCGGTGTGCTGCAGATCTCTGTGGGGCCACCGGGGTGTGGGCACCCTTGTGTGTTCTCCCTGGCCTCTTTCCACAGGGGGGCCCACAGGCAGGACCCGGATTTGCTGCGGGCGACTGCTGGGTCCCGGGGGATGGCTAACAGGACAAAATCTGAAAGTCGCAGCTGAAAGCTTTCCTTTTGTCTCTGAGTTGTGCCAGATGTGAAGTGATCCACTTGAAACACAAGAAGAAAAGAAGCCATCTTACTAGACGCCTCTCTCTCCCCTGTTGGATGGAAAATTATTTTTCAGAAAATCTCATGCTGGACACACATTCAATTTATGTATTTTAGTTGGCCTAATTTTTAAGCAAAATCTGTCATGAGAATTTACTTTTTTTAAACAGTATAACGGAAAGTAGCAGAGATCAAATATCAGCCACGCTGCTGGTCCCGCTAACTTCATCCAAGTGTTTTTCGGTCTTTCCCTTTCCTGTAGCATTTCCCGTTGGCATCATCAGAGTCGCTCGAATCCCTCCACAGCCCGCTTTCTGATTGCTGCGCTGGCATCTCAAGGCAGGAGAGCAGTGAGCTTTGTCCTTCAGAGGCAAGGCAGTGAAGCCTGTCTCTAGATGAGTGGCAGAACGCGGCTCTGGGGACACGCCGGCTGCTTTAAAGCGCGTGGATTATTGCACGCTTCTCCCGCTGGTGTGGGGACAATTGCCTTTGTCTAGTACCTCCCCTTGTATATTTTTATTACTTGGAAAATGTTTATTTTCTGTGCACTGTTTAGGATTTCTCAGTCATACAGAAGTACTTCAGATTAAGACCTTGATATTTAATAAGCTTTCTATTGTTAAAGGGTGAGCAAGCCTGCCAGTGTGAGATTGGGCTGGCAGCTCAGTGGATTAATGGAAACAGAGTTGGATTTAAAAGCCCTGAATGATAATCTTTAAATATGCTTAGGCATTGTGGTTGTGCAGTGTCTCTGGGGAGTCATCACATTCTCTGCTTCAGAAATTGCATTGAAGACATAACTGAAACTACAGCACAACCTTGCCTACTGGCAAATCTGCTTTCATTCCTGGGGCTTAAATTCCTTGTGTGTGTGTCTGTATATCCAGGATGCCGTTCCTTCAAGGTTTTAACTTATTATATTGTTGCCACCTGAACAATTTTACCCAAAACAAAAAAAAAAAAAGAGTTGCAGAGCAACTTTCTTACTTGAACCATGATGTTGTTAATGCTTTCACATAAGCAAATGTTGCTGAGTGGAAATACTGAAATGAAAATTATGTTGAGACTGGTGATGTGTGCTATCAGTGAGCCAGCCAGAGGAGGTTTGAAGAGACTGGCTCACGTGGCTGCCTGACTGGTTGGGTTTTGTGTTTTTTTTCAGCTCCTGTCTGTGGAATTCTGTG
Organism: Alectura lathami; assembly: GCA_013399715.1. Classification (NCBI taxonomy): domain Eukaryota; kingdom Metazoa; phylum Chordata; class Aves; order Galliformes; family Megapodiidae; genus Alectura; species Alectura lathami. The sequence continues at coordinate 175,438 of VXAV01004288.1, forward strand.
GCGCTTCTGGTGCATGTAACACATTTCAATACTCATTCATTCTCTGATAGAGATCCGAGTAGTCCCACTGCAGGTGATAGTGTAGACGCAACGTGATTGGTTCGGGGATGTCTTCAGATAAATCAAAAGGCTTGAGAATATTTTCATTGAGATTGCTTTTTCTTATTTATATAAGACCTTGCCACCCTGAAAGGTGTCTGGACTTAGAGTTGCTTTACTTGTGTACACATTTCTGGGGATTATCTCAATTTCAATTTAATTTGCCACTTCACTTCATGCTATAAAGCTCTCAGGGAATCTTTAATTTTCAGTGAGAGGTCACTAGATTAAAATGAAAATGAGATAAGCTTGCATCGTCACAGAGCTACATTGTCCCGAGTTTCTGGTTATGCTGAACAAGAGCTGCTTGTGTAAGGCACCAGGGCACTCGGCTGCTTGGCGCTAGATCTGGTCGTGTAACTGAACACCCTTACATTTTGTTAACTGCACTGATCTTACGAAACCATTTTAACTTGCAGGATGCTGTGCTCCGTGTGAGTATGTGCACCAGTGACACGTCGCCTGTCGCGCATTGAGTTCCTATCAATGTCACGGGTCTCAGCGGTTTTCAGTGATGTTCACATTACACATAGATTCACACCCACTGCTCCCTGGACTGATCTCCTTGTGAGGCTGGAAGTGCTGAAGGCTGGAGGAGAGAAATCTGTGTCTGTACCCCTTGTAACTGTTTTCCTCACCCAGTGTCCTTCATGAGCTCTGTCAGCCTGCAGCATCAAGGAGGGGAGTAGATGGGTGAGGAAAACCATTCTGCTCTGGTGCCTAGTGTTGTCTCTTTTGACTGTTTCCAACCTCCTCCCACATTTTCCATCTATGGTTTCTTTGTTTTCCCTATCTGTCATTTTCAGTGTCCCTTTTCTTCCTCACCTTCCCTGGTGCAAAAATCTGGGTAAGCTGGAGTCCTGTGTCATCCTTAAAAGCAAAGATGGCTAGCATTGGAATATTCTGATTCTGAGAAGAACACGCATACCTATACTGAATGCATGCTGTGTGTGCATTAACTCTTGATTCCATCAGAAACTACCGTGTGTGATTTGCAGCAAGCTTTTAATTATGCCTTTTTTCCATGTGATGGTAATTTCAAAGAACATTTTGATAATGAAGAATGTACTGTGTCACAGTAACCAGCTGTGGTGCAAAGTCAGAAGCAAGAAGGTGTTTAATAGGCAAGAACTTGGATGCATGGACTTCACAGGAAGGAGATTTAAAACTTCAGTTTTTATTAGCACCAAATATCAAGCAAGTTCCATGACAACAAGCTGTACTTCCAAGCTGGTAAGTTATTTTGTTTAGGGAAAGTGAGTGGGTAATTATATAACACATTAATTCTATTTATGTACTCTTGCGTCTGCATTTGTAACTCCACAATGCCTTCAGTCGTGCACAGGTCTGAGTTCACAATTTCTGTTCTTCCCCAGAACATAGGACTATTTTCAGCGATGAGGTTTAGGGGCATCTCTGTTCTTGAAAGACCAAGGAGCATAACTTAGCTGCTCACCAGAGCTGACAAAGCACCTCTGCCTTCTGGGGGAAACACTCCTGTTCCTCTTTCTAGCATACCTGTCGAGTTCTTGCAGCTGAGCCCACAGTGTGAGGAATTTTCCCCACAGCCCTTCCTCGCTTGTAGCCCCATGCAGCCCCCCTGCGCAGCCATCGCCAGCCTGGCTTTCAGGTTACACATTCCTACAGCTGCAAGGACAGGGGCTGTTGGTGGTGTGGGAGAGGGCTGTGTGGTTACTGAGGAATACAAAGAAGCTTCTGGTGACTTTGACTGTTGTAAGCAATCTGGTATAGGCACACCGAGGGAGAGGAGAGCTTTCAAGAAAGCACCAGAACCAGCACCATGCTGAAGTGCTCTTCCTGTAGTAATTGCAAATGCTTCATCGCAGTTGAACCTGTAAGTATCACTGACTCTCTTGGTAGGAGGGGAGGGCTCAATTCTTTCAGAAATGAAAGCATGAAAGCACAGTGGAAATTGTTGTGTGGGATTTTGGTGTGTTCTTTTGGTAGTTTTTTTTAAGTTACCTTAGTTATCTTGCCACAAGGAAAAAATGTGGGAATGCCTACAGCGCTCATCAGCTCAGTACTGTGCAGACGTACGGGAGCTTTTCAGAACAGCAAGGGCAGGGATGTTTCTAGGCTGAGGCTGAGCTCAGTATCCTGGGTGCTGATTAACAAAGCTGAGATACAACACCAGAATCGTCTAACAATCCAGATTTAGTCACTAGCTAGGTTCCCAGCTTGGCTGACATGAATTATTACCTGGTCACAGTGCTCACTTGTCTCTGCTGTGTAGGGACTGTGGTCTCCTAATGTAGTGTCAAACCCAAAGTTCCTAATGCCGCATAAAATGCCAGTCTGGGGACACATGAAGTTATAAACACCTTTGTCCTCAGTGCATTTGGCAGAGGGGGGCCACTGCTTAACCAGGTACCCAGGTGTGCAGCGCAGCAGCTTTAAAGGGTGCAGTGTGGGTGGAAGCTCTGGAGCAGCTGGGGGTTAGCTTTACAGCCAAGGAAAGGCCTCTGTGGAGGAGGGAGGTGAGGTGCATCTGAACACACTTTCAAAACCAGTTCCTGAAATCCCTTTATTTCTGTTTTAATTATCTTCAGGATGAGAACTTTACACCTAAAACTTCTGTCACTGTCAGTATGGAAAAATAAAGACATAAGCAATACACACTAACAATTGCTTTTTATGCTGTACCTTCTACAAAAACGTCCTTTGTTTTACACAGATGTATACAATTACGTTTTCTTTCGTTGGCTGCAGTTTGCCCCACATCCTGTAACAGGCCTGTGGAAATGTCGTGGGAGGTTTGTACTGGATAAAGCATCCCATGCTTTCAGTTATTCCTTTACCCACCAGCACAGGGAAGTGTCTGTGAAGCACCTTGGTCAGAACAAAGTGTTCTGCCTAAACAACTTCTGCAGGAACCGTTTCAGCAGATCGGACGCTTCTTCACTACAGAAACATGCGATGAGAGGCGACTCACAAGCACCATGTGTAGCTCTCATGTACTGAATGCTTTCTGGCTGTTTGAGGGAATGTAAACTAAGGGGGTTCTTCCAGCTCAGCAAAACCCACATCTTCTAGCGAACAGAACAGCATACAGTATTTCTATAGGGAAGTAGTTTTATTTAAAAAAAATAAATAAAGGTGAAATGACCTAGGTAGACAACTGCTTGGGTTTCAGGAGAAGAGCCTTTCACACTGCAGCTGCTGGGTAAGTTACTAATGATAGATTGTCTTTTTTAACATAGCAGAAGGTAAGAAACACACAGGGCTCTGTATTTTGTACTTCTGCTGTGTCAAGACAAAACTTGGGATGAAGCTTTTATAGGCTGCCCTTAAGCCTCTCTGAAAGTGATCTCTGCATGTTGTTTACGTTTATGGTTTCTGTTGCAGCTGCGGTGCCATGCAGGCAGAAAGTACCTCGCATTACACAGGGAGTATGATCAGCCATGCCTGATGCTCCCGGGTTGTGCTACGTACATCTGAGAGAAATAGCAGGGTGTCAGCTGAAAGGCTGGGCTCGTGGCCGGTTACAATAGAGACACCTCTGTCTGTGCCAATGTGCAGCTCGGAAAGCAAAGATGACTGAGCTGGGATGGCTGCTGGGGGAGGTTCACCGGGCTTCAAATTCTGAAACAATGGGATCCTGAACATCAATAGCGATCTCTGCTCCTCAGGTTAAAGCTTTAGTGGGAAAGCAAATTGGGCTGTAAAGGTAACAGAGCTGCTTGCTGCCCATAAATGTCCGTACTATTCATTAAGTTAGCATTTCTGGAGTATAGAACCAATGGTGAATAAATGAAATTGAAAGGCAATGTGTTTAAAACATATGTAAGGAGGTTTTTCTTTTTTTTTTTTTTTTTTTTTTCCCCC
>VXAV01004289.1:0-10606 GCA_013399715.1 Alectura lathami
CTCCATCATAGAAGGCCACCAGATTGGTCAGGCATGACCTGACCCTTGTGAAGCTGTGCTGGCTGTCTCAGATCACCTCATCTCGCATGTGCCTTAACATGGCTTCCAGGAGAATCTGTTCCATGATCATCCCAGGCACAGATATGAGGCTCACCCGCCTGTAGTTTTGCAGATCTTCTCTTCTCCCTTTTTTTAAAATGGGAATGATGTTTCCCTTTTTCCAGTCACCNTTTAAAATGGGAATGATGTTTCCCTTTTTCCAGTCACCAGGGACTTTGCCTGACAGCCACGACTTTTTGAGTATGGTCGAAAGTGGCTTGGCAACTACATCAGTCAGTTCCTTCAGGACCCTGGGAGGCATGTCATCAGGCCCCAGACTTGTACATGTTCAGTCTCATCAGGTTCATCAGTGCCAAGACTTTGCTGTTACATGCTGTTATTCCATTCCAGATGCAGGATTTTGGAGGTATCCTTGACATAGAAAATGGTGTATGCATAAGGATATTCTTCTCCATCATGCTTTAACACACACTTAGTAGTCATTGATTTGTTATTTGCATAATGTAATCCAAATACTACTGTATTCTCTAAGTACTAATAGCTGTGATTGGTTTCGGCCACAATGTATGACAAGGAAAAAAAAAAAACAAAAAAAAACCAGTCTCTGGAGGTAATAATTGAGCTTTCTGAAATGAATATTGTTCATGTAGAATAGAAAATGTATCCCATGTATCCCTCAGGGTAACATTTGTTTAGTGGGGTTTTCTTTTTGGCACCCAAAATCTAAAAATGTTACATTCATATCCACATTTATAGCAAATGTTTCTGTGCTTATGTTTGGATAGCTATGCTTGAATGAGGTACAAAACTCCTCATTTGCCTGAGTAAGCACTACTGGAATTCCTGCCACATACTCAGGCACTGAATCTTAGTGAAGGCTTCCAAGACATGGTCAGCAGCTTCTGGGCTTAGATTCCTTTGCGGACTCAGCATTCAAAGAAATGGGTTGAAGAGAGAGTTTTTGCCAGATAAGAGAAGGAAAAGCATTTTGTTATTAGAGTGCACAGATGGGGAGTTTTGCAACTCCATTTGTATAAACCCACAATCTCAGTAAGCCTACGTGAGTGTTGACAGGTGCATCCAACATACCAGTCTTTGAAAATGTATTCCTACAAACCTGATTGCAGCAAATGTATAGGGAAATAGAAGGAATGTACCATATGGGATCAAAAGGCTGCAGCACTTAAATCCTATAACAGAAGAGAAGTTCTTATTCTGACTTGGTTTTTATCTTTTCTTACATTTAGAACAGTAAATGGGCTAAAGTCTTAGCAGGACTGAAATCAGTAGATGTTTTCAGTGAGGATTTTCACTCCAAAGATGAAATCATTCCTTAGACTTTAACTTAAGCAGTTGTCTTCTCCAAGATAGCCATCTGCACTCTCATGTTCTCAGTGGTGGGAACGGAGATACCAAATATGCAGGTTATTCTAGAAGCTCACATACCTCATTTGGAATCCCACTCTGCTTATTTAGGTTTTGCACTTTGGACACAAATTCTACAGGTACACATAGGCTTCCAAAAGTGCTTGACTGATGTTTAACATTGGTTGATTTTGCTCTTATTATGTCCATGAGAGAATAATGTACTACTTGTTTTATATAATTTTTTTTTTTACCAAATTTGAAAAGTGATTTTGAAAAGTAATTTTTCTCTCTTCGATGAAGTTGTTTTAGTTGATCAAAAGAGAGGCAAACGAATGTCTGCATCTACTCTTTCACTTTGTAATCCCATTACTCAGTTTCAGTCTATTGCAAGGGCAAGGAAAAGGGCTAACAGATGAGTGACTCAGGGCGTGGGGTGTTAAAATTTTCCTTGGCTATTTCTTATTCTGAATCTGATGAGGTTGCTTTACTGCCTATTGAAAAGGATTAATATTGGGCACACAAAACTGTTAACAATAGCAAAAACTTTGACTGCAAAAAGTTGAAATATCATCAGTTTTGCATCCACAAATTGAACTGGTAAAAAAGCCAAATACTTTCTGACCTCCTTCTATATTTGAAAATATTTGCACGGTTGTTGTATTATATGAAATGTTTTGCTGTGGCATTGGAAAGTCCTTGCTTTACTCTGTTTTTCTGGAGTAGGGCCATAGTAACTCTTTTGACAATGAAGATCCAAGGCAAGTACAATCAAGAATCATATCCCAAACTTTCTCCCCAGAACAATCAGAACTCTTAAAAATGAAGCGTAATAGGAATTCTTAACAATAATAATAATAATATTAACAATAGTAATTCTGTTAAAAAAAAAAAAAAAAAAGTGAACCCAAAAACACAGGCTGCAGAAGTTCTATATCAGCTTGATCCCCAGCTTCATATAGAGAATCAAAAACCTAAAAGTCCTGGGAAGTGGGCACATTGTAGGTTTGTACTTTGCTTCAATGGCAATTTTTGATCTCATAGTGCAGCTGTGAAGAGTGTTAATGGATCAGAAAAATAGAAGTTAAAAATGATAAGCAAGGGGCTTTATTCTGCATCAAGGTAAGCTTCTTTGTGCACTGGAGACCTCCAGCTGATGTACTGGAAGTCTCTGGAAAGCTTTAAAATGGCTGTGCAATAGCCATGGTGACCTCTGTAAGGCTGAGCAAAATGTGTCCATTTATCACATGCATAGCTCAGCTCCCTGGCCTGCTAGAGTCACAAAACTTTTGTAGAACTGGATGTATGTAATAACTTGTAAGTGAAGCAACCAGGTAAACTTACCTGTTTTATTCAATGTGGGTATAAGAGAAAGTGATTTCAAGATATTTCTTTTTCTATTTTATGTTTCTGGAGCTAAAAACTCCTGGGAAAACTAAACTGTGGGGGATAAAAAGTAGGAAATATGTCTGTGCATTTCAAGCGGCTTCCCCGCCTCTCTCCCCAGGACTGTCTTGGCTCACTCAGCTCAGAGCCATCCCACGGCTATTCAAGCACCGGTGCATCATGTCCCTGAGCTGGCGAACATGGTGTGATGCCGTGGGATAACAATGCAGAGTGCCTGCGTGATTAGAGGCTGGCCCAGTGCCAAGCACAGGTCCATGATGTTTGCACAGATTCAAGGCGTGGGATTCCCAGATGGGAGCGCAGTGATGGAGCAATGCTCCATAGATGGGATAAGTACCCTCATTATTCACAGTCTGGACAGGGTAAGTGCATTCATTATCCACATACGGGTCCATCTTATATTGAGGAAAATATGTATCCTTATTGTTTACTCAGTCACAGTGCAGCACTTTATCAAGTTTAATGTCACTGAAATAAATATGCAAACCCATGACTTTTTAATCTGTTTCCAAGTTGCTTCTATTGTACTGGTGCATGATCACAGGACTAAAAATTGAGTGACCTTTTATATCATGAAAGCACATGTAGTGCCAGTGTGGAATTTAGGTCTTTTAGTGGGGGGTGAATCAGATTTGATCAGATGAAACTACTCTTGATCATAACCAAATGTTTAGAGAAATTGCCACACCATACATTTGATTTTTTTTATCTAGTGATGTTCTAATCAGAAGGACAAAACTGAAGTGATACAAATGAAGCTAACATCATTTCAATTTAATATATAGTAGAAAAGAAAGATATTTTGAAAGGTTGTAAGAGATGAAGGACATTTGTTTTCTGAAATAATATTGTGCCATGGGTGGTATACAGCCATTTATTTTACTGTTACAGAGCACTAATGAAAGTTTTTGTAATGGCCCAAGTGTGTCATTTTACTTTGATACATGTCAAAAGAAAATAGTCTGTGTTCAGATTCCAATACATCAACTGTTTAAGTCATTTTTCATACGTAACGCACTTTTCGAAAGCTCTTTGGGAGGTGGCACGGATAAGACAAAATTCCCTTTGCAGCTGCTTGCATCATGTTTCAGGCCAGCGGGTTCTCCAAGGACTGAGTGGCACTCACTGGCACTGTTTGGTTAGAAATGGCTCTCAAAAAATTACAGATTAACATTCACCAGACCAGAAAGAAGTAAGATGAAGAAGAGCAGGAGATAAGCAAAGGAACTGGGGGACTTGTGCAGAATAGAACAACAAATCAAAAAGCAGTTCACAGACAATTCATACAACAGGCAGTGAGGAGATATTAACACAAGTACAACAGCTGTCACCTTCAAAAAAGTACTACAAAATTATTGGGAACTGGGGGAGAAGAGGATATTTTCCTTTTAAAAATTTTAACTCAAAATTCACATGAGGCTTTTTGATAGCACTTCAGAATTACTTCAAGTTATAAAGCCTGTTGAGGATTTAACAAGGGCAAGTGTAGTGTCTTGCATCTGGGCAGGAATAACCCCAGGAAGCAGTATAAGTTGGGTACTGACCTGTTGGAGAGCAGTGTAGGGGAAAGGGACCGGGGGTCCTGGTGGACAGCAGGATGACCATGAGCCAGCACTGTGCCCTCGTGGCCAAGAAGGCCAATGGCATCCTGGGGTGTATTAGAAGGGGTGTGGTTAGTAGTCGAGAGAGGTTCTCCTCCCCCTCTACTCTGCCCTGGTGAGACCGCATCTGGAGTATTGTGTCCAGTTCTGGGTGTTTCCATTCAAGAAGGACAGGGAACTGCTGGAGAGGGTCCAGCGCAGAGCCACCAAGATGATGAAGGGAGTGGAGCATCTCCCTTATGAGGAAAGGCTGAGGGAGCTGGGTCTCTTCAGCTTAGAGAAGAGGAGACTGAGGGGTGACCTCATTAATGTTTATAAATCTGTAAAGGGTGGGTGTCAGGAGGATGGAGCCAGGCTCTTCACTGTGACATCCAGTGACAGGACAAGGGGCAATGGGTGCAAGCTGGAACGTAGGAGGTTCCGCTTAAATATGGGGAGAAATTTCTTCACAGTGAGGGTGACAGAGCACTGGAACAGGCTGCCCACAGAGGTTGTGGAGTCTCCTTCTCTGGAGACATTCAAAACTCGCCTGGATGCGTTCCTGTGCAATCTGCTCTAGGTGTTCCTGCTTCGGCAGGGGGATTGGACTAGATGATCTTTCGAGGTCCCTTCCAATCTCTAACATTCTGTGATACTCTGATTCTGTGTGATTTACTTTATGACGTAGCTCTGTCCATTTTGGCATGGCCAAATCCTGTTCAGAGCTGTTACCCTGATCATGGGCAAAAGCTGTGGAAATGACTGGCTGCATTTCTCTGCTTTTACTTTGAAAGTAGGGCAGGAAAACTAACTGAAATGACTGATGTATCTGCTAGAATGACAGAGTTGTAGCAGCATAAACAACCTTTCTTCTGCTATGAGCAACTTCACTTGAACTGATCGTGTGCAGAAATATGTGTCATTTTTTCCTGGTTCTAACTTCAGTCAGTGGAAAGATTCTCAGCCAGGTGGGATGTGAAACACCTCCAAATAATGCAGGAAATTTACACTGACTGAATACGCAGACTGTCTGAGGGGAAGTGAGGATGCTTAAAATCTAGAGGATTTATTTTGCAGCTAACAAATTGTTTATACCAGTTCACTTAAGATGCAGAGCAGAAAAGTTGAGATCTGAGCTTCTGATGCTCTGCACAGCATGTGTTCTTGCTGTGTGGCTTTTCTTTAGTTATTTTTAGACTCTACCTCAGTTTCCTTCCTTCCTGCACAATAGAATAATATCCACTGTCCTTCTCTGAAGCTCTGATACCTTTAGATGAAAAATATACCACAGAAGAATGCTTTGTTATGATACGAATGCCAATTCCTCACTAACTTACTATTTGTCTTACATGTCCCTGGATTTTTAAGCCTGACAAAGTCAGGCACTGATTTATTGGAAAATCTAATAGATTCTTTGGGAATGTTCCCATTGATGAAATTTCATTTAATAAGTCAACATTTTATTATTGTTGTTATTTATGCACAATATCACGCACAATTCTCAAATCAGAACACACTGTCACTGTGTAATGTGCACTTGCTAATGCAGAAGAAGTGGAATTACCTGCAGACCTGAAAAAATATCCTTCCCTGCCCTCACCACCTTCCCTTCCACACCAGCCCTTCTCCAATCCATATGACGGGTGCATCTGGTGTTGTTCCTGCCAACAAACAAGTCTGGGCAACCTTGATGCCGGTCACTCTGCTGATTAGTATTGATTGCCCCTTTCACCCAAACATGAACAGAAGTCTGCATTTTCTTATTGAACTCACAAGGGCCAGATGCTGACAATACAAACAACTGCTATCCTTGCAGTAGTAATAAGCATTTAAAATAAGCTAGAGCACAGATCTGTTTCAACCCTTTTAGAGAGATGACCAGATAACAGCTTATGACACATTTAAAGCACTGTTTGAATTGGTGACAAATGGAGAATCACTATCTGAAGAGCACAGGCTTCCTCAGACCACATCTGGAGAAGTACTGCACCTCTGCTCAAGAGTATAAGGCAGAAGCATCCAAAGGCAGCTTGACCCTGTCTAGCAATCTGTCACATATTTTGTCCAAATTTATCAATGTAAATTAATAACTGACCCGACCAAAACATATCCTTTGGTGATACTTTCAATCGGTGTTTATTTACAGACAGAGTTTTTCTTCATACTTATTCTTAACTATGTCCTGTGTAGACAGATACAAAATAAGTTATCCTACCACCAGCATAAAGCAGAGTATATATTTTCAGCAGTGCTTTGTTCTCTAGGAGGAAAGGAATCTAAGAATTAAGTGATAAGTGAACTTCCAGCTAAATGAAAATGGTGGTTATATTTCAACAATAAAACAATTACAGGTAAAGCTATAAAATATAGGTATCAAATTCACCCTATAGCTTTAAAGTTGGAGTCTTATAAATCTTTTCTACTGGGAAATACTAATCATGGTTGATCTTCCTCAGCAAAGCTGACAGAGGTTGATAAATGCAAGGGGTGAGAAACTTGAAGCCTAAAACTTGAGCTGGCTCGAGTCATTTGTTTTAAACTGCCAAGTTCCATTCTTTTACAAGCTTGTATCTAGGATCTTAATTTCACCTTGAGAACAGCAGAGACCCATATCTCTCTTGGTGCTGTAGATATTGGCAATTTTTCCATCTTGCTTTGCCACTCAGACCAGTTATTTGGAGCCACCTCTTCATTCACATTTTTAAGCAGAATCCCAGAATGCACCGAAGTCAACATTCCTTCTGTTGTCTGCACTCTTAACTATCCTGGCTGGGATCTTATTCCTTCTTCTCTCATTAGAGCAGCTCTTTCTTATTTTATCTGTACACCTATGAGTCATTTTCATTTCATACAATCTGACTATCTTCTGATGCTTTGGAATGAAGAAGCCTGGCAGGCTGATTTCTTTATTAACACAGTCTCTATCTTCCAAAATTTTTCCATTTTTGTTCAATTTGTGTGTTACACCTTCATTCAGATTAGGTTGTATGCTGTTATTAGGAGGCACAGTCACTCCTGTGGCAATAGTAACAGCACACAGCAAAATGATGCTGGACCTGACTGGGGCCTGTGGTTACAGTTCAGTAGAAGTTAAGAAGGAGAATAACCATTAAATTGTTTTTTTATAACCAAGAAACATTTTAAACTATTTTTTCAGTGTTTTAATGCTCAGAAAGTTTGGGTTCAGCTCATTAGGGGTGGCTAGCTTCCCCAGTTGTATGTTGACGAGTTCCCTTCCAGTTCCAAGCTCTCCCTCTACTTCTATAGAGGGAACTCTAAGAGTTCTGCCTCTATAGAGGCAGAACAATTCTACCTCTATACATACATCCTTCGTAGTGTAGTACCCAGGCTAATTTGGCATGTGCATAGAGAGGCAAATGGATACTGGCATGGGAGAGAAGCTTTCATCTTAAGCACCATGAGTTAGTTACACGTTGTGAGTACTTTTCAATAGAGGAATAAAGGCTTCAAGGAGACCTGATTTTGTCTCATAATATGAAATTTCAGTCTGTGGATCAGTTTAAAATTTGGGTGAATTTCTGACTCTGATTGCCAGAAGCATACATTTGAACACCTTATTTTAAAATGTCCACAGGGAGATCTGTCAAAACAGACAAAATAGCCAGAACCCTATGTTAGTTGGCTTGTGCCAAACTCTTTTTCTAGCAGTGTGTTTTTACTCTAAAAAATATCAAAATTGAACCCATAGGGTTAATGTATATGTGCCTGTAAAATTTGTTTTTTAACACCAGGACAATGAAATTGGAGGTGAGCACATTAATGATTGCCATATAATTCGTTTGCACCAGCCAATCTGAGTAGAAATAAGACTTTTCATGGAATTTGTGGTGATTAACACTGATTAAATATGCTTTTGAAGAAGCAGGATTTGGAATGTGAGCAGAGAGCTGCCTGGAAATGCTTCATCAGATTGGGACTAGAACTGTTTATGGGATGAGGAAGTCAGAGGGATGCTGCACTTACATGGTTTACTGCATAAAAAAAGGATCGAATGTAAATTAGATGTTAATGTTGGCTCCAGGCTTACACCATGTGGGCTAGGACGTGCATCTCACCAGATTCTGCTTAAGTGGAGTCTCATTGTCATCACTCAACAAAGGGAGTCTGACTGTAAGGGAGATTGATGGAAACCTTTGCAATAGAGAAGCAAAGGAAAGAATGTGTCATAACACGTTTTGTGAATAAAAGTAAACAATGCAGTCCCTCAAATAAAGCATGTGGTCAGTTGGATGATGACCTTGATGGGCCAGGGACCCTAAGGAAAAGGGAAAGAGAAGAAATCTAACGTAAAGTGTAGCTGTGATTGAGTAACCCTTCCCCTGGAGATGTATGAGTAGGCTTTTGTCCTTTTTTCTGCTGGTTGTCAGGGTTGAGACTTTGGAACTCTTAATTTACACACATGCTTCGGATGGACAGGGGGTGTCCAATTTCTGTTTTTGTGAACTTAGAGTTCCTTAGGGCCACTTAAAATCAAGCTGAAAAGCGGAAACACTCCATATCACCAATCACTTTGTGAAACACAGGCAGCACTGAGTGTCTCAGGAAGGACAAATCCACAAACCTGCACCTGCATCACACTGTGATCGGAGACAGAATGGGTAGCAGCTGAAAAGGACCTGGGATCCCAGTGGGCATAAACCAACAGATTAAGCATGAGGCAGCAATCTGTCTGAGCACATTGTGCTGTATTAACTAGGAGCCTAGCCTAAACTGAGGTGGTTGTTCTGCATTACTCAGCACTTGTAAGACTGCATGTTCTGTCCAATTTTGGGTCGCTTGGTTACGGGAAAGAGGTCAAAAAACGGCAGTGTATTCAGCAGAAGGCCCCCAAGAGGCTGTATCATGTGCAGCGTTAAAAGAGGCTGAGGGACATGTTCAGCCTTCGGAAGAGACAGCTTTGAGACCTACAAGAATGCTATCAAAAAGATAAACGCAGGCTCTTGGCAGTGATGCAAGGCAGGAAAACCAGAGACAGTGATCATAAATTGAAACAGGGAGGTTCCAGCTGGATATATGTATTACATAGCCTTCCTAACCCAAACACAAGGAGCACTTCTGCAGTTATGGGGGCAGGCTTCAACAAATTTTGGAAATCTTGTTCTTAGAACAGGGTTCCTGCTAACAAGCTATGGTGCTAGGACAAAGGCAATACACTGGTGAGTATAAATGGAAACTGTAGCTGCCCTGAAGAGCTGTTTACTTCTCTAAATTTAGGGAGGATTTTGCTATTTCATACACCATGTTGTAACTTTCTGAAGCTAGATGGGGTCTTTCAAAGATTTGAATTGTAAGTCCCATTTAAAAAAAGAAAAAAAAAGAAAAAAGTCTTTATTTTAATCCCATCTATTTAAAGCCGTGGGCTTATTGCAGGACTTCAAGTCTTCACACTGAGGAGTTGGGTAATGAAGCACATCTTCTGTCATCTGAACAGGAACACACTTAAATTAACAGAAAGTTTGGAAAATGATGGATATTGTCCCCTTTCTAATGTTCCCCATGCTCTATGAAATAGAAGTCTGAGAAGAGCATTTGAATCCAGTGCAAGTTAATTACAAAATATTATATCTGATCTAATCCAAACATTAAATCCTGTTATTTTATTTTATTTTATTTTATTTTATTTTATTAGAGNTATTTATCATCTTTCAGGTCATATCCTGTAAAAATATTGGAACTAATGCTTCAGAATTTTAATTTTTAGGAGCACTGGTACCAGTCTGCATTGGCAGGTAGCTGAGAGGAGAAGTTGTCATGATTTGAGATTTTCTCTTTCATATAACTCCTGGTGTAAAAACAAACTGTATCACTGAATTTCTCTCCCCCAACCCATCTTATGGCTGTATTCATCCATTTGTTGTTTCTTATTTAACAAATAATGTCTCTGTCACAAAATAGCATAGTTCAAAGTGGAAAATGGTCAGAAAATCAGGAAGGACTGAATTAACAGAGAAGAAACACTATTTAGAGTAGAAATCTGACAGATTTTTCTGGTTGCTGTGTCTTCCAAAGAAAATGTAGGCGTCAGTCCTTTTCCCATTTTCCTTGTTAGCAGCATGTATTTATCCATTCCTACACACTTCGCAGATTGCCAATCAGAAGAATTCCACTGTGTATTAAAAGTCTGAATATGAATATATAGGGTTGTGCAACTATAAACTGAAGTGATTTGATGT
>VXAV01004292.1:0-16615 GCA_013399715.1 Alectura lathami
TTGGAACTAGATGAGCTTTGAGGTCCCTTCCAACCCAAACCGTTCTGATTCTATGATCAACTCCCAGGCAAAAGGGTGAGGACAGGGACACACTGGGGGTACACGATATAGCAATGCGAACCTAAGCAACAGCCTCAAGTGGAGGCAGGAGCTCAGGTCTGGAAGCATCCCTCAGGACTGAGCGCTGTCTCTGCATCATGAGTGCTAAGGTAGAGCCTTTGGGTCCACTTCCCCCTCCCCTCCTGCCTCACAAAGAACGCTCACCTTTTGGCAGGGCCAAGCACATTGTTTTGTGATCTGGACTTGCTATTTCCACCAGGACTCCCCCTGCTTCTTTTAATGACATCCCGGGATTGTCTCCCCTTCCCGGTCACGCTCACAGCCGGGAAACGTGCTAAGCCCAGCTTACAGCATTGGCAACAACTGAGCGGCAGCCCTGCCCGTCCCACACAGCCACTGGGGCCGCGTCCTGCCTGTGCTGTTCCCACAGCCCTCAGTGCTGCAAGCTGGGGGTTTCTCCCCCCCGTAACTCTTTTAAAACCATAGAGGGGATCACTGAAGTACAAAGGCACGCTATGCTGGGAGCCACAGCACCCATCCCTGCTTGCCCACATGGGGGACCCAGAAACACCACCCTAGACCATGGGGAAAGGTGACACCCTGGTGACATCATTCCACTAAAGCATCCCAAAAGTCAGCCAGCATGCCCAGGTGAGCACCACTCCGATCACCACTGCTCAAACCTACAATGTTCAGAAGGATGCAGTCAAGTTTCCAGCGACCACAGCTGCTTGAGAAGCTCTAATATCAGTGGGAAGGCTGCATGCACCTTCCATCCTCATCACCACCTTGGGCTGAGATGCTTGCACCACAGGAGCGATCCACTCTGCTGCTCTAACCCTTACACTCTTCTTTACCCACTCCCCACGCAGCTCTGCTGTGAATTATGAAGCAGGGGAAAGGCCAGTGCCACACGTGGGGCAGCAACAGGGCTGGGAGAGGAGCCTCACGTCCCCTGTGCCCCAACAGGCACTGCTCATTCTGTAAGATGCCACATCCCACATGGCTCACGACTGATGCCAGCGCAGCAGAATGACACTGAGCTCCAGCATGAGGTATATAAGCCTAGCAGCATTGTGTAGGCTGCTTGGGAGCACTCCAGCTTGAGTCCTGCACGGGCTCCAAGCACATCACACCTGGCCAGGCGCTGCTTACCTTCAACTGGTGATGTCTTCAGCCTCTTGCAGATATTCTGCACACCACTGTAGGAATCATTGATCCGGGCGACTGCCTCAGCACTCCTCAGTTCCATGAGGTTCCTGAGCTCCACCATGGAGCAACCAAAGTCCCCCTCATGGTTGCCTTCAGCAACCGAGTTCACAGGGTGGTGGTCTGCCACGTTGTTCGTCATCTTGCTGAGGTGAGAGCAACGCCGAGGGTCTGACTTCACGGGGAGCCGGGGGCGGCCCCACAGACGTCCCTGTCCCTCGGGGCTGCCCGGGTGCAGCAGTACCTCTAGCCAAGCCCAAGTCCTCTGGATGAAGGTGTAAACAGGATGCGCATGTTACCGCAGACGCAACCTTAGCAACGCCCCGCGTGCATCTCCCGCAGAAGGAGGAGGGCTCCCTGGATACCACAGCAACTGGAGCTGCGAAAAACAAGAATGGCAAAAGGAGGAGATCGTCATGGGGAAGCCCACGAAGAAATGCACATGCCCCATGAGATGGGCGGGAGTGGCAGGGACAGTGGACGGAACCAGGAGGTGATGGGGTTTGGAGACGTGGAGCCGGGTGAGCCTGCAGGGCCAGTGCACAAAACCCCAGGGTTCAGCTTTATTTGAGCAAAATCCTGCACTGGAGCAGAGCTTGGGGCAGGAAGGGCAGCCAGGTGGTTCTCCACTCAGCCCACAGCTGGGCGGCCCAGCTCCTATTTAGCTGGGTTTAAAAATACATCTCAGCAAAGGAAAGCAGCTGTTTCCTCCCTGCGCTGCAGTCCCCAGGAGGGAGCGCCTGGTGACAGCACTGGCAACAGGTAAGCAACAGCATCCCCAGCAATCTGATGAAAGGGGGCTCGCAGCACCAAACAGACTTTCAAACACTGGAGACATCTGACAGGAAACTACAAAAACACACACATTTCTCTAAAATAGACACTTGTGCATTAAGGACATCCCTCAAAGCCCCAGAATGCTGCCAGCCAGATGATGGCTCAGCCCCACAGCAAGGGCAGGAGAACCCCAAGCTCCCTTCACACAGTGAGACCATACAGCAATGTGAGTTTCCTTGCCATGGGGCTTGGGGTCATGTAGCAGCACCATGAGCAGGAGGCAATGGTGCTGGTGACAGCCCAGGACAGAGAGGGAGCTGGCAGCACAGCAAGGGCCAGGGGAATGAAGGGCTTTCTCTCCCCAGAGGTCCCCTATTTCTGTTTTCCAGCCCAGCAGCAATGTTCTGAGACATCTCCAGCACATGAGATGAGGAGCCTCCAAGAGAGGCTCTGTGAAAGAAGAATAAAGCCTTCCCTTGAGAAACATGAGCAAAAGAGGTATGGCTGCTAAGTACCCAGAGGCTCAGAGCAAGCAGCCAAAGAAGCCCAGCACAGAATGGGAGGAAAGAGGGGAAAACGCTCACTGTGAGCACACGGACGCACAGAACCCTTGCGGACCCAAGAGATGGACATCAGCCCTGGCCATCCCAGCATTATCCCGCACCAAACTAACCTTGATTCCAGCCCTGATCACAGTGGTTCAGCAACCTCCAGGGCAGCAGGACTCCCAAGGGACACATCCCCTGCGCCACAGCCTGACCCCATCCCTGCCTGTGCAGTTTCTGTGCTATCAGCAGGCACCAGGCTCTAACCGACATGCGACACCACTCCACTGGAGGGTCCCATGCAAAGAGAGGGGGTGCATGGATACCTGCTTCTCCTACAACACCCTCCACTGTACAAAGTTGCGCAGGTACCTTAGTTCTACCCCCTGCACCCATAAAACAGGAGCACCAGCACCTGGTCCCACCACCCTGTGGCTCCTTGTCCATCATACAAAGGCGTGTCAGCTTCTGGTGGCAGGAGGCAGGAGGCAGCTGATGCAATTAAGTAGGCTCCTGCTGATCAACAGAAAAAAAGATAATTCCCTCCAACTCAACACACTAATTTTTTCCTCTTTCATAGTCACTAACATCTTCCGAAGAGAGCTGAGTGTAAAAGAAAGGCAGCTAATTAATACTTTAACAACCTAGTCCATAATCACCCCCTACAGGAGCCCACGGGTTACCCATCAGTATCCACACGTGGCAGCAGCGAGACTCCTGCACCAGCAGCATCAGCCCCAGGGACTCACTCTGCTGATCAGGAATAAAGGAGGGACCTGGCCAGGGACTAGGGCTTCCCTAAAAACTAACGCTCTAATGAGTTCCTAATGACTCCAGCAGCACTCAGCAGGCTGCCCATAACTCTATAATGAGTTTCCAGAGCCTGCAGGCACTGGAGAGGAAGAAGCACTTTCCAAGGGTCCCCCTTTGCAGGGGGAACAAGACGCTGGGAGCCCGCACAGCCTGCGCCCTGTGGACACATTCCACAAAAACACGGCACAGGTGGGAGAATACAGCCGGGGAGCCCAAAGCAGCAGCGCTGTGTCACCTCCTGAACAGCATCCTCAAGCCAGGCGCTGGCAGCAGAAAGGACACCTGGTGGGCAGCAGCACGGGGACAGGGTGTGGAGCTGACAGAGCAAGCATGCAGGTGGCAGGGAAGAGGCAGCGGCTGCCACGGAGCCAATGCAGTGCTGCAGACGAACATGCCCGGAATAATAAGTGGCTGCATTACACCTCCATCCTGGCCAGGAGAGTGGCCACATGCCTGCGCCTGCATAGCCTTGCTATGTGCTGGTGTGACAGCTCCAGGTGGCAAAGCAGTCACTGGCACAAGGACAGGAGCTCATCTGCTCTTAGACACAGAGGGGAGAGGAAAGCAGGTGGCTCAGAGAGGGATAAGCTGCAGGATTCAGACCCCATCCCATGGGCACCCCACCAGGCTGCTCCCAGCCCAAAAATGACATGGCTTCTCTGTGACATGAATGGCGCAATTGCCCGGGGCTCACAGATTCCTCCCCAGGGATGCAAAGCCAAGCTGGAGTGAAAAATCAGCTGGATGTTTCCCGTGTGCCATGTTCACACCAAGCCACAAGAGGTCTGGCTGCAACACTGGCAACACCAGCAGCCCCAGCACATGAAAGGCTGCAGTTGCTGCTCATACAGCTGTTGCTGGGCTCACAGCATGGATGCAAACATGTGTGGAAATCTCATTTCCCACGCTGTGGGATGCCACTGCAGGTTCCCAGCTCTCCTGGGACAGCACCCACATCCCCCTGCCACAGACTAAGGCAAAACCTCCCTGCCTGAGCTTTAGCGTGCTTGCAGTGGGCATGCAGCGAGCCCACTGCTGCACACTCTGTGGCTGACCCGATCACATTCAGGTGTTTTTTTCACCCATGATGGACGGGGGTGGGGGGGAACAGCACTCCAACTCAGCATCCTCCCACTCTCCTTCACATTTTGCTCCAGAAAGCCCCAAACATCCCCACCCATGGCAAAGAAAAGCAAACCAGCCACCTCCCTGCCCACCCAGAGGGGAGCAGAGCCACAGTCCCCAGGTCAGGCAGGCTGGACCCAGCCCCGAACAAACCTCAGGCTCTTCTGATGCAGTTCCTCACCCTGCCCGAGCCCCGCTGCCTCACAGCTACACCATCCCAGCTCCAGCTTCAGTGGCAGGGGGCTAGAAACACTCAGTTATTGTAGGTTGCCATGGTAAAGTCAATGCAAAGCTGTGTCAGGGACGCTGTTTATGCTGCCAAATGGGGACGAAATAAGGGAAAGAAAAATTTAAAAGCATCCACAGAGGGAGCGCAATGCTCTCCGTAGCTCTGCGCCCCCTCAAATGGGCCCCAAGGAGCCAAGAAGCCACCGAAGTGGCTGCATCTGCTGAGATGAGAGGTGAGAGGGGATGGCTCCTCCAGGCTGCAGCCCCTTGCAGCAGCGACAGAGCAGGGATGCACCACAGGACGCCCAGCTGGGAGCTCTGCACCCAGCATTGTCCCTGATCCCCCCCCCCCCTCAGGAAGCCGGGGAGCCCCAGGCTGGGTGCAAGGCCCCTCCCTGCACACTCACCAAATCACAATGCGCAGATGGCAGCGGCTCTGCTCCTTATTCCCAGGAGCATCCATAGGGAGCCTTCCACTCGCCCACTGCCACGCTTAACCCCTCCTGCACCAGGCAACCAGGATGCCCGCAGGGATGTGAAGCCAGCTCCCAGGCATGTTTAACACATGCAAAACAATCACAGAGCCAGTTTGCAACTGACAGCTGCAAACCACACGCTCTGGAGGGCCAGCACACAGCTCCCAAAGGGAGTGTATCCTGGGAGTGTATCCCAAAGGCAGTGCATCCTGGGAGGATTTTCACCCTTGGGACCAAGTGTATCCTTCAGCGCCTCCTAGCAGCCATGAAGGCAGGAGACACAGGATCAGCAGAGCAGAAACCTGCACGCTCTGTCCTGACACTATGGAGAGAGTCCATGCAAGGGGGGTGGAAAAGCTGATGGGAAACAATGACACCCCAAAACACCCCTGGACAAACACCTCCAAGCTTCCTCTCCCCCATTGCCACAAGGCAACTACATCCCCATATGCTGCACCAACACAACAAGGCAGCACTGATCACAGCCCAGGCGGGATCAGCTGTGAAACAGAGCCAGCCCAACAGCAAGGCTGGGCAGCAGCCTCCATGCTCAGGGAAACTGAGTCACAGCATAGAAGTGATTCCACCAGCACAGGGCTGGTGCTGCTGCCTTGGAACCCAAGCTCCAGCAGAAATGAGCTGCAGGGTAAGGAGGAGCTCAGGGCTGCTCCAGGGCTTGGGGCCACCAGCACCCATGGGAACACAGCACCTTCTCCTCCTGCATCCTTGAGCATAGACCCCAGTGGCAGCAAGGAAACACAGCGAGGCCAAATTCCCCAGTTCCCACACGAACCTGACTCCCACGCAGCTCACCGTCTGCATGTCAGGATGGTGGCAGCAGCAGGGACACAACAGCACCCAGTTACTGTAGGAACACTCAGAAAGCATGGGAAGGAGCCACCCAGCCCCAGGATGCCACCACCACCACCCCAAGCATCCCAGCACTGCAGCAGCCCACAGGCGGCACAACCCGTAGCAGTTGTCCTGTGCAGCTCCGCTGATGGGAGCGGGCTGAGCACTCAGGCATGGACCACTGCTGGCACGTGTGCAGCACCCACCATGCACAGCCACCACGTGCACAGACAGCTCAGGGTTCTCATCCCTAGAAGACGTCACCCGGCTAGGTTCACCTGCTTGTCCCCACGGGCAGCGAGCTGCTGGTGCCACTGGCAGCTCCCCATTAACACCAAGCCTGGCTCCCTCCCCACACCTGGACCAGCCCAGGCTAAGCCACTCCCAACTGCTGCTACACCACCAACAGAGCCACAAAACCAAGCCTTGGGCAGAAGGGAAAACAAGCAGCACCCACACACCCACCCTGCGCAGGGACATAAACCAGTGGCTGCAGCAGCAGCATCCCATGCCAGCTGCCTCACACCTCACATCCTCCTCTTCCTCCTCCCACTGTGAGGATCAAAGGAAGCAGGCATGGGAAGGAAGGGACAGAGGCTCTGAGCCACACAGCAAAGTGATAAGGTTGGGAAAAAAAAAAAAAAGGTGAAAAGAAGTGAAAAAGCATAGGTGATGGGCAGGACAAGGCAACCTGTTCCAGCTCACTTTGCACATCATTCCACAGGGAGTGCCAGCAGCTGCCAGCAGCCCACTAATTAAAGCTGCTTGTGCTCAGTTTTTGCTCATATTGCCTCTTGTTAACTAAGGTAGGAAAACTGTTTGTTTGTTTCTTTTTTTTCCTCTCCACAGCCAAGGCAGCAATTAGCTATTGCAAAAGAGCAGGGAGAAGGCAGGAGAGCACACAACAAGCTTGGATATCGCTCCCCTCAACATGGCTCCCCCAAATCTGCTGTCCCCAGTCCCGGAGCTGAGCCCCCACCACATGCCACAGCCACCGGTGCAGTGGGACCAGGAGCCTCATGCTGGGGACTCAGGAATCTGCCTGTGCCCTGGGGCTTCCCTGCATGACAGGGCACAGAGCAGAGGAATTTCAGGGGGGTGGAAAAAAAGAAAACTGAGGGAGTCTCCAGGCGAGCTGTCAAGAGGAATGTTTCCATCTAAGGCCTTGGTATTTCTCTCCCAGTGCCTGCACTAAATCACCCAAGCTCCTCTCATTATTCTTTTGTGCTTTACAAGGTAGCACAGATGTTGAGTGCAGGGTGGAATGCAGAGGCATGCACGAAGTGAGCCCCAGCCTCCCTGCACTAGTAAATACCCGGAGCCCTGTTGCGGGCACCTTTGGAGGCGCTGGGTGCATGGGGAGAGGCAACAACTGGACCCCACCCCCCCAAGGTCTGCAGCCCCCCACAGGGAAAGGGCAGGACAGCCTGTCCCAGCACCAGCCTTCAGTCCCTGCTTCTCCCTGCCACTCGGCACCAGGTACCAGGTGCAAGTGATAAGGCATCAGCTGGCCACCTATTGGGCAACTCTTTACTCAAGCATTGTTTTTTTCTTTTGCTTTGTTTTTCTCCCAGTTGAATCCATTTTGCAGTTCCCTTGCTGCGAGGGGCTTGGGGCCAGCTGCCCTGTGCTCATGCCCCACAGTTATCTCCACTCATGGGGCTGCACCTCTCCTCCTGCAGCCCCACACAGAGCCTTCCCCATGGGCCTGCAGGGGCAGAGGCTCCCGGCCCAGCTCCATCCGCTGCCGCAGCACCCGGCACCACACGGGAGCAAGCCACAAGGCAAGGACACACCCCAGGCACCCCCACTGTCTCGCTGCCACACTGTCGCTCCAAGCCAGCCTGCGTGGAGCCCTCGGGTGCCCTTTGTGCCCCCACCTGGCTAGGGGACACCACAGAGCTTTGGGTTCCAACTGCAGCAGCCACACATGCAAAGAAGCGGAGTTCCCCTGCAGCCCCAACACGTTGCATTTCCAGTAACGGTACCCGAGGGCTCCCTGCATGCAGTTACAGTCCATAACAAGCACAGCAACATCCCAGGGGGCTGGGCATTGCTCCTCTGCACTGCACACGGGTGGGGAAACTGACGCAACAAGGTGCCAAGGGCTGGGATACCCCTGGCAGTCCCAGCTCCCACCTTTCTGCACCCTGTTGAGGGAGCGGAGGAACAGCCCAGCTTAAAACAAAAAGCAGCAGGCAGGGCAGGCACCAACCTACAGAGCATGAGGGTATCTCACAGGCAAAACAACACCCAGACAGGCCACATGGGTACAGCAACAGTATTTTTAGCAGTATTACACAGGGACAGGGGATTCCTACCCTGAACATCTCCAGGGGCTTAAAATAGGCCCCGGCACTTCCTCCCAGCAGCAGGAGAAACACCAGCTGCCACAAGCACCCCGACAGCCCCGCGTACCCCAGCAGCCACGGGTGGGCTTCCCCAAGGGCGGGGTCAAGTTCTATCCCCGCACACAGTCAGGGGAACAGGGGTCCCTCAGCACGACACCAGACTGCGGAGGCTAAGGCCCTGTCCCACAACAGGGCATTGCCATGAGAGATGCCACAGCACTAACCTCTGCTGGCACAACGAGGTGCTTCCTCCTGCACCCTCAGTGAAAAGAGAAAGCGCATGCAAAAAAATAAAATAGCAATGATAAAGAGAAATATCCCACTTGATCATAGCAAGGGAAATTGAGGCAGGGGATACAGAGCTTGTTGGATACCACAAGGCAAGTGGGTGGCTTGACCAGAAGAGTCCCTGCCCCCCCAAAACGCAGGATGCACACAGCATAGGGGAACCCCAGCAATTCATCCACCGGGGCCAGAAGCTTGGGCCCAAGGCTGGCAGCAGCGTTGGGGATGGGGTGGAGGGGATGCTGCCACCACCAGGTTTGGCACCTGCTAGTCCCGAGCATCTCAGCTCTGATTCCAGGCCACCGGGATCCCGTTAACTTCTCCCATCCAGGCTCACACATATCCCATTGGCTTTTTCCATTTAAAACTCCAAGCAGACAGAGGTGATCTGGGGAAGAATCAGCAACCGAAGGGGGGTCTGCAGGCCCCCTCCCTGCCCCAAAGGGTTAAAAACCAAAGCCAGCAAAAGCGTGCCTGTGAGAGGAAAAACACACGCACTCCCAGGGCGAGCGCTGGCTGCTCGTGGCTTCCCTTCCCAACATGCTCCACTCCTGGGAAAGTGTAGGCTGTTTTCCATATATAACTGCAAACTGTTCCATGCAGTAAGAAGTCTAATTAAAGGGAGGGAGGGAGGGAGGGAGAGATGCAGAAGACCAAAAGGCAATATTTATATGAGCAAAGAAAGCCTGCATCCCAGGCACCAAATTAGACCCTTTGCGGTGCAAAGCCTGTGATATCACCAAGAGATCAAATCCGGGAAGAGCGGTGGCTTTGCAGAAGAGGCAAATCAGAGCCCGGAAAATATGTACTGATGAATAAGAGAAGAGAGCCAGATGGGCCACAAGAGCACAGGAAGGGGCAGGGGAAGGCACGGCCAACCTGAGCCAGTAGCTCAGGATGATGCCCAGCGCCATGGGAGCACGCACACACCGCGTGGTCCCCCACGTCCTGTGGCTGCAGTACTAGCCACTGAGGACAGAGCAGGAAACTGATGTCTCAGGGACCCCCTTCTCCTACACCCCAAGCCCAGAAAGCGCAGGAGGGGCATGGGGAGAGCACTCTGGGATGAGCAGGGAAGAAAAACCCACAGATCTGTGCTTCAAAGCCTCTTAGAGCCACGCTCCCATGAGTGCCAGCTGCAGCCCCAAGGTAACCCACAAGCCAACTAGCACATTCCCCATGTCATTAGGTCCTCTACCTTCACTAGGTGTCGAAGCTTTTTAAAATCATTAACATACTTTAAGCGCTGATATATTTAAAAGTCACCCTATCTCAGCCGAGCCCTTGTGGAGAGGCTGGCTCACATCAGGGCTCGCTGTACTGCTCTGCGCCAGCCCAAATCACCAGCGTCTCATAGGTGTCAACGCGTGCGCCCATTAACTGGGCACGCAGTGCCGGAAGCCTGCAGCCCACCCTGTTAAAAGCCTCCCACAAAACCGCAGCAATACCAGGACACAACCAGCTTGGGCAGATCCTCGCAGCACAACACTCAGGGCACCCCCTCGCCAAGGTCACAGCACCCCAGGTCCCCCAGTGAGCCATGCCCCTGCTAGCTCAGACCCAGCCACCCTGCAGCGGCCAAGCACCGCGCCGTGACTACGGGGTCACACAAGGTGACAGCCGGACACGCACCACTTTGTGCTCACCAGACCGCAGACAGCGCGACTGCGGCAGTGCCCGCCCCGCACGGGTGTTGGTACAGGTGGGTGTGTAAGCACCAGCGCTAATCCGGGGATAATAGCGGCTTTAGCAGCGATAGGGCAGCAGATTACTGCAGCAATCGTGGCGTCTCGGTGGCAGCAGTGGGCAGATAGAGGATCTGCCTGGAACGAAGCGCTCAGCCAGCGTTGCAAGCTCTGTGAGCACAGCACCGAGGTACACGCCCTCTGCTTGCTCTTCTGCGTCCCTTCTTCATGATGCTCTGCCCAAACCACAGAAAGGTTTCAGGGGACGCTGCAGGGCTGAGAAACAGCGGGACCAGTCTGTGCTGGCAGGTGCATCCGGGGGAGCGGCACGAGGAAGGGAGGATCCCTCATTGTGCTTTCCAAAGGGAAAAGGGACAGTCCCTGAACCAAGCACCAGACAGGGCAGGAAACACCGCCAGCCTCTCCGCTGCATCTGCCCAGGGAGAGCAGCAGGCGTCCGCAGGCAGCACAAGTCCCCCCACACTGCAGCAGCACCGATCTGCAGCATCTTAAAAGGATTTGATGCATTTCACGTCCAACTGCAGGAGCAAGAGGATTCCCCCGGCTGCTGCCCTGCAGAGAAACAGGCAGATGCTGCGGAGAAGAGAAGCATGGAGATGGCAATGTGCTGAGCAGTCGGGGAAGCACAGTGCAGGATGCTCAGGCAAGGTGAAACCTGGCGCACAGAGCACAAGCGTGTCTGCAGATGGTAGGCATGGAGGAGGAGAGATGGGAGGAGAGGAAAAACCAACACCAAAAAGGGATGCCATGAATGGAACGGGAGAAAAGGCGGCAGGTCAGGAGTTAGCACAACAGCTTCAGCGCTGGACAACCCAGTAGTGAGCGCAGCACTGAAGCGTGGTGCTGAAGGATTTTGGCCCCCCACTCGAGCACCCACCGGGCACCACCAGGGCAGCCACCTCCCTGTCCCCCTGCGCACAAAGGCACCTGCAGTGACATCTCCCACAGCTCCAGCCACCTTCCCCAGCGGGCAACACGTGTCTCCTCCAGGAGAGAACTGGCTGCATTTGGCACCTGAGCAATCCAGACTGTCCTGGTAAGGGCAGCCTGCAGCTGGAACACCCCGTGGAGCTGAGCAGCATCTGCAAGGCTCCCAGGGGCACAGCACAGCCCCAGGAAAGCAGCAGCAGTCAGTGGGGTGAGGGCAGGTTTCTCTTCAGGGCAAGGCGAGCAGCTCCCAGCTGCTTCCTCCCTCCCCACCTCGTACAACCCACTGCTCTCTGATGAGGCAATGCTGCCTGAGCACACTCAGCTGGTTTGGCCCTTTGCTTTTGGATAGCCCAGCTGGGGTCAGCGTTACAAGCCATTCGTCACTTGGGAAATAACAACACTTCACCCCTCCTCCCTCAAATAAAACTCAGAAGACATCATTTAGCCAAGCTGAGTCCAGACACCTAAAAATAGCCAGCACCAGTCACTCTGGAAAACGCAGGCTGGGCAGTTTCACACTTTCGCAGCGCAGCCCGGGCCTTGGCTCTCTGGGGTCACAGGAACAGTCCCCGCAGAGCTGTGGTGTCACCAGCTCGGGGAGCAGCCCAGCCCCGCAGGGCTCCCAAGCCAGCACTGAGCAGGATGCAGTGACTCAGGGCCACGTCTGCACAAGGACACCCAGGAAAGAGGAGCTACGCTTTCAGGTTTTCCACAGCCAAGCCAAGTTTACAGTCCCAGCCCCCTGCAGCCAATTCACCCCTGCTTCCCCAGCGCCCTCACGCAGAGGCAGCCAGGCACAACACAGCCTTCAGCCCACCCTGCAACACCAGCTGCACACCAGGACCGTGCACATTGCAGCATCCCTGGTGCTCATACAGTTCCTCCTGATGCAATATGCAATATGCGCAGCCCCAGTGCCACTCAGAACCGAGAGCTTTACCCAGCAAAGTAGAGCTCCTGCCCTAAATGGGTCATGCCTGGATCCATCCTCCCACCTCACCTCAGTGTACATCAAGCTCGGCTTTCACAGCAAATGTTCAGGCGAGGGATTCTGGAACAGAAGACAGTCAGGGACTGGCCACGCCAATGCTTGTCCTCGCATCCCTCCACTGCCCGCAGCAGCAACAGCCTGATCGATGGCACAAGCATGAGAGTGGCTTTTGCACCACCAGTTACAAAGCACACGCATGGCACAGCCCAGGATCAGTCCGGAACAGCGAAGCGCTTCAATAACGCAGAGTTACCCTTAAGTGTTTTGCAAGAAGGTGGAAAGAGAGAGATAAAAAGCTGGAGCAGTGAGATGCCTCTGGGAGGGCTGGGATGAGACGCCAGGTATTGGCACATCTGAGGTCTGCAACTCGCAGGAGCAAATGGGGAGAAGCAAAAAGCCATGTGCAAGCCCCAGGTGCAGGAGGGAAACGTCAGAGCCAGGGGGAGCAGGGGAGGGACAGCAAAGCTCAAGCTGCCACCATGGGGTCCTTAATTAGC
Organism: Alectura lathami; assembly: GCA_013399715.1. Lineage (NCBI taxonomy): Eukaryota > Metazoa > Chordata > Aves > Galliformes > Megapodiidae > Alectura > Alectura lathami. The sequence continues at coordinate 12,846 of VXAV01004292.1, forward strand.
ATCACAGGAAATCGCGCTCAAAATCAGACACCTTCTGCCCGAAATCCGAGCCTGGGCCGGCAAATCTGATCAGTGGATCCAATGCTCAAAGAGCAAAGGTCGCAGCAAGCCCCAGCCAGACCCCACAGTGGGGCCCAGTCATCCCACAGCCCCCCCCCGCCCGGCCTCGACAGCTTATTTTTAGCCTGGGGAGCATCAGAGCTGCACTGCTGGTTCCCAGCCCCAGCGGAGGCTCTCGGGTGCTGCAGCTGAACCGATCCCTTCGGGTCTCGGCCCTCCCCAGCCCCCGCATCACCAACATCCGCACAGAGCAGCGCCGTTTTCCCTGGCACCAAGCCTTCCTCTGCCCAAGGAGGAGGAGGAGGATGCTGGGTCAGGACCCTGCAGCACAAGGCTCTGGCTTATTTGCGGCTCCCTAACGGCTGGCACCGTCCCGGGCATGGGCTGACCTTTCTGCGCTGAAGGCAAGGAGCCGGCAGCAGTCTGGTGGAGCCACAGGAGGCAGAGCCCAGGCGGAGGTAGTGGGCAGGGCCCTGGGAAGAGCCACGCTTGGCTCCAAGGCAAGCGGGAAGGAGCAGGATCAGATTCCTCCTCCCTGGCCCCTGCTGGACAAACCCTTCCGGGTAGGGCTCCAGCACGCCACACTCTGCCCAATGCACACCAGCAGCTTGCTGCGTCCGGCCGACCCCGATTGCTTCAGCAGGGGGAAAACGCATATTTAGCTCATTAAAAATTAAGTAAATAAATAAACGGATGGAGATTTCCATGCTGTCAGCCCAGGGACATCAGAGCACTCAGCTCCTCTGGCTCTCAGTGCCGCGTCTCAGCCCGGCTGCCGACTCATCTCTGCCATGGAAGAGAAAGTTTTCCTGTCAGCACAAATGTGGCCAAACCCTGCCCTCAGCCTCTGTGAGGAGTCCTGCACCCCCATGCCCACACCAGGGTGCCCATGCCCCTCGCCACATGCCAGAGCTGGCTGTCCCACCACAGAGGTGGCACAGGCAGAGACGCTCCTGCCCAGGCATCCGCACCCCCGTTCCCAACCTCTTCCCACAGGTAAAGCTTGCAAAGGCAGAGCACCACACTCAGCTCTCACACAGAGCGCTCTCCAAGTGAGCTTAATGAGTGCTTTAAGGAGTCACCATCCAGGTGAGTGACACACCAGCAGCTTGTCACACACTTCACACATCCCAAGCATTTGCTTTCTTCCTTTCTCTACCCAGGCTTAGGTTCCCTCCTATATTTTTTCCCCTCCCCTTTTCTAATGAATACAGGGGCAGGATTTATAAGACCATGGAAACTCAATTACCCCTCTGCATTAAAGCCAAAAGTGACTCATTAAAACATCAAAGGCGGATGTTTCATCAGTTTGGGCTCAGAAAGCCCTGGCAGGAGGTGGCAGGGATGCAGCTCCCACAGCCAGATCTGCACCCAGGGACACGAGGGGTAGGGAGCCCTGGGCTGGCCACTAGCTGCATGACCCCTCCCCACCCCACGGTCTCTCCTCATTGCAGGAGGAATTCTGCACACACCGATTTTGCAGGTGGAGAGGCTGAGGAGACATGCCCCATGCCTTCCTCAGTTAAGCCCAAAGCTGGGAGCTGCTTCCCCCAGGAGCACCTTCATCACTATGGCACCAGCAGTACAGGACAGGCCATCATTCCCTCCCAGCACAGCAGAAGAGGAAGGAGCTCGAGAGGGGTATGCTCAAGAGGGATGCACTCAATTCCCCAGCTCACCCAGATAGATTTAATTCCCCTTCCACCCACCAGTTCTCCGCTGGTACAACAGAAGCGTCACCACTGCCTCCATCCACCTCAACCAACCAACAGGCATCAGCATCCCATGCTCATGCTGCATCCCTGACCACGCTTGGATCTGATCCCAGAAGCCTCCAACGAGAGGGGGGAATTCAGGAACACCAGAGGCAACGGCACCTCCTTGTGCTGCAGCGGCCACCCCTAAGGACATGCATCGCATTGCCCCAGCCATGCAGGGCGAGCACCAAGCAAGCATCACAGCTTCCTCTGGGCTCAGAGAGCAGCAGTGATTTATGGAGTGCAGTGAAGCCACCCCAGTGAGAAGGGGCTCGGGCTGGCAGGGAGCTGGAGCTCCAGAGAGGAGCAGCGAGCGGCAATGACTGCCTGCAGCAGGGCCATGCTCAGCACCAGGCTGCTCGAGTCCCACAGATCCATGCAGGCTGCCTCCAGCGCTGATGCAAACAGGCATTTGCTATGGCTGTAGGCAAATTGTGCTCACAGACGATCTATTATACACATATAAATAAAATACGCACAGATTTAAAAAGAAAAAAAAAGGAGGCAATCAGGGAGCACACAGGGAACTCGCAGACAAGGTGCAGGCAGGGAAGGTGCACACAGCTCCCCAAGGCATTGCAGGCAGCCAGGGAAGGCCCTGAGGAAGGGGGAACTCCACGCACGACTCCACCCCGGTGCTTTCTACTGCAAAACAATGGCAGAGGAGCAGCAGTCCCTCCCTGCTGTTACTCATGCTGCGGTTGCCCTGAGCCAAAGCACCAGCCGGCTGTGGGTGCCAGCTGCAGGGGCTCCACACAGGGCTGGATGCAGGCTCAGCCCCAGACACAGAGCACAGGGATGCCCAGCACGAAGAGCACTGCAGAGCCAGTACAGGGAATTCCCTCCGTCACCATCTCAACCGAAGAGGGGAAAAAAAAAAAAAAAAGAAAGAAAGAAACACCACACCACCCTTCACCCTCTCAAGCCTCTACCTGCAGCTCTGGTGGCATCTCCCCAGCAAGTTCCTCTGCCCCAAGGAAGAAGCCAGCACTGTGCTGGGAACCCTGCACGCTTTGCTGTGTGGCACTCGCTGCAGGCAAGGGTGGGTCAGGGAAGGAGACTGCACCCCAAGGGGACAGGCACAGCACAGGGTAGCAGGAGCTATGGGGAACCACACGTGTGGCTGCTCAGAGCTCTTCCCAGCTGAACACAGCCAGCACACACACCTCCTGCACCACACCGGTGACATGTCAGCTGTTGCACAGGGGCAGAAGCAGCATGCATCCGAGCGCCGCATCGGCTGCTACAACAGGCTGCGGGGAACCGAAGGGCACAGAGCATTTGTGAGGCCTCCAGGAGTGTCCAGCACTCACTGCTCATCCCAGGAGAGCCATGCCACGGCATGACCTGTGGCCAGGGACACCTGCAGCCACCACGTCTCCCCCACCAAACCCGTGCCAGCCTTAGGGGATGGGTGACAGCGCCTGGGGGCAGTCACCGCAGAACAGCCACCGCCATGCCGGGAAACTCGTGCCACGGCAGGGTGGGACCGGAGGAATGCGGGGGCGTCAGCTCCTCTCACTCACCATTAAATAATTCAGGTGCATTTCAGTGCTCAAGTGAAAGATTGAGGGCACCGTCTGGAGCCACCCAGCCAGCACAGACCCAGCGTGCTGGAGCGGATAACAGGATCACTGCACCCATTTGGGGTGGGGATGCAGAAAGGTGCCCCCAGCCCCAGGACAGCACTGAGCACCCACCTCCGCCCCGGCCAGGCGCAAACAGGCTGCACTGGTTTGAGGTTTGCAAACTGAGCCCCCACCCAACCTCAGGTCTCCAGAGATAAGAGGACAATAACCCATTGTCCCCCCTCCCTCTCCCTCCCCACCAGCATATAGGCTGGGCAGGGAGGGACCACCCAGCCTACGTCCGCCCCGCACCGGGGTGGGGGGCACGACCACGGCCCATGCCCAGCGGCTCGCGGCCCCCCGCCCCACCTGGCGCTGCCGCAGG
>VXAV01004294.1:10427-22807 GCA_013399715.1 Alectura lathami
AAAAAAAAAAAAAGAAGAAGAAAGACAGGGAATGGCTTTAACAGCCCCTCTAGCTGAGGACCTTCTGCAGCCCTGGCTGCAGCATGTGAGCCCTGACAACAACCTGCAAGCCCACACATAGTTTTCCTTTTACTGTTGTTCCTACAGAAGGAGGTGAAGAGGAACTGTTCCAAAACGTGGGGATCTGCGGGGCCATGATGTGGGGCTCGAGCCAGATTTGAGCCCCTGGGATGCTCCCGAGCCCTCCCTCCCTGCGAGAGTTCCTGCTTTTATCTCCACTCTGCTCCCAGAAAAGAGGAAAAACACGAGGTTTGCTGGCTCCCATCCACAAGGAGAGCCAGGGGTGGCTTTTTTTCCACAGCAGCTTTGATATTTGCTTTTCCTATGGATTAAAAAAAAAAAAAAAAATACAAACCACCTTGAAATAACAGCTTGAGGCTCTTCTAAATGTTACGCTTGAGCCGACCTTTCGGAGACGGGCTCCGGGTGTTATTTTTAATCCCCCAGCCAGGACTCCCGGCAGCTGCAGGCCAGGCTCTGCTCCCAGGGGGCTGGCTCCAAAAAACACTAAAAAGCCCTCAAAAGAAGCGTCAATCCTCACCCTGGCGATGCTGGTGGCTGGAGGTGGCCTGTTTCCATCCTCGATGGAAATACATCCCCTGGGCTCTGCGAGCTGCGCCGCTGGGATGTGTGGTTTGGGGTGTTGGAGGTGTGCGGGTATCATCAGGATTCGGCTTCTTGGAGCTCGGTGGGATGTGCCAGGGATGTGCCAGCCCCACCATGTCCCCTGCCAGGTCTTGGGGACCCACAGCTGCTGCCAGGTATGGAAACATCTGGAGGAAAAGGAGGGATGCTCCATACTGGGAGGACTTCCCTGCTGGAGGTGGTGCACAGTGCAGGCTCCCTATTTTCTGCCTCTGCTCCCACTATAAGGAATAGGATTCCCCTGCTGTAAAACAGACACCTTGCTTGGAATTATACTGATTATTTTTTTTTTTTTCCCCCTAAGTGCAGTTCCCTGAGAGGGGCATTTTGGGACCCTGAGCCTATTTCGCAGTGAGAAGCTCCAAGGGTGCTCTGAGCACAGATCCTGCATCACTGCCAAATTTCCTGGCGTTTGCCCTGCACACTTCACTCAGTGTCTGTTTGTGGCTCCGGACCTATATTGGGCAATTACTACTTCTTTTATACGCTGTATTCTGATCTCTTTCAAAGGTAGGAAAATCCATTAATATCCATCGAGGGGGAACACTGTGACACTGCTGACGCTCTAATGGCTTTTTTCCCTGATGTAAAATACCTCCTGGAAAAAAAAAAAAAAAAAAAAAAAAAAAAAAGAAGAAGAAGAAGAAAAACCACTTTGTGGTGTGTGACTCCCAGAGCTTTGCTGGAGTTTAGGACACAGCAAAAGCAAACAAGAGGACAGGAGGCTGCAAGCAGAACCGCATGGCCTCACACAACCCTGTCTGGGGCTGGGGACAGGGCTGGGCTCCGCGCAGCCCCGCTGCGGGTGGCACGTTCAGCTCCGGCCTTGGTGACCTCGGGGAGCACAGAGCTGTTTTTAAGCAGTGTCAGGCCAGGCCATGGCGGTTTCCTTCCTCTTTCTCTTTCGTGCTCACTGAGCAAAGGGGAAGCAGATGAACCTCCACAAAGCTTCGCTCTGAGGCCGTGAGAAAAAGGGCAAAAAGTAAAGGGCAGAAAATAAATGGCACAGAAAAAAAAAGGCAGAAAATAAAATGTAAAAAACAGGCAAAAAAGGTAGGGGAAAAAATGTTAAAAAGGGGGGAAAGGACAAAAAAAAAGGCAAAAAAGGCAAAAAAAAAAAAAGACAAAAGGTAAAGGAAAGGCAAAAAAGGGGAAAAAGGGGGGGAATGGGAAGAAAAAGACCAAGAAGCCGCAAAAAAGGCCAAATAAGGGCAAAAAGAGGAAAAAAAAAAGGCCAAAAAAGGCCCCAAAAATGGCCAATAAGAAGGTGAAAAAGGGCCAATAAAATGCTAAAAAAAAAAAAAAAAAAAAAAAAAGGGGCTTAAAAGGGGTGCAAAAAAGGGGCAGAAAAATGGCAAAGAAAAAAAAATAAAATAAAATAAACGCAATTCAGGCAAAGGAAACTTTGATGTGCCTTCGGGGTGGATGGGTCGGGCTGGTGCAGGGAGGGAGCAGGGGCTCGGCTGCTGCTCTCTTAGCAGAAGATGCAGCCACAGGCAGAAGGGTTGGGGTGGAGCTGGGACAGCGCTGCAGGAACAGGTAAGGAGCAGCAGCTGTGTTTTTTCCAAAGGTCCAAGGCTCTCTCATTCTGACGCTTCCTGAACAGCCCAGTGGGAATTTTTCATTTCCATGCACGCAGCTTTAGCTCCATTTAAGAAGAGCAGGGCTCCAACAGAATAAAAATGACAAGTTGTGTTTGGTGCTGCTCCCTTTCCCAAAGTTTTTGCCTTATTTCTCAGGGTGAAAGCAGCCCCACACCACTGATGCCTGCACCCTGCTCCCACAGATTCCTCCCTGCACTTTGTTCCCCCTAAAATTCCCCAAATACCTCCTGAAAATCCCACCCCAAGTTACCAGCACACATTGAAACTCCAGGACACTGCCCTTGGTGCAGCGATACCAAAAAGGCACAGGCTGCAGCCCTCCTGCATGGTGGGACAGACGGAACAAAACCCCCCCTGCTTTCCCCTGGGAAATGCAAAGTTTTGCACCAAAAATCTTCAGGGGATTGGCTGTCATTCAGTGGTGTAATAACTGTATTTACGGCTGGTGGTAGTGTCTGTGTTTTGCAGGTAGTCTGCGAAGAAGTGGAAACATGGGGCGAGATACGTATGTATTTGTCTATATATAGCTCCCAGATAGAGCTGGAGCTACCTACGCGCAGCACAAAAGGAATTGTTTGCCAAATACTGTGCACGCTGCTGTCACTTTCTCTGGGGAAAAAAAATAAAAATAAAAATAAAAAAATATTAAAGAAACCCTTTACATTAATCAGAAAGTAAACCTGTAAACCTGTACCATTACAGGAGCAGATTTTGGCTCTGGGAAAGCAGGGCACATGAGATGGTGTCACGCTAGAGGCTGCTCCATGCTGTCAGGGCTCTGCACGTGCGAGGCCGTGGCCCCTGCAGTAAAAACGAGGCTTTTGCCACCATTTGTGGCCTCTGGTTTTCCAGCTGGAGGAGGCAGTGGTGGTTCCAGGCACGGCCATCCCCTGAGCATCCCGCGCACCACATGGGAGCTCTGCCTCTCCTCACCTCGTTCTGGGTTCGGAGCAAGGCCGTGCCTCACCCAGCAGCCAGGGGCTGGGAAGGTTAAGAATAAAGCAAATGACCCGAAAGCTGTGAAATTCTCAGCTTTGAATGGCCAGGCTTTGGGAACAAACACGTTTCCCAGATGTATGGGAAACTTCATGAAATGGAACCGGTGCTGCCCCAGCACCTGGAGCCTGTTCTTGGTGACTGCAGAGCTCTGTGGGAGTTTATAGTTTTCTGTATATAATTACAAATAATTATATATTATATATTTATGTTACTATACATTTATATTTTCATATATTATCTATTCTATTTAGAATTCAAGAAAAAAAAAACCAACAGATTGCTGTAAGGCCAAAAGGCATGCTCTGAGTGGTGGGGACCTGCAGCTCCTGAGCCTTGCAGCTGGGCTGCGCCCGCAGCGCTCACCTCGCTGGGCATCCCCGGCAGCCCACTGGGACACCGCCTCCTGCTGGGAGGCTTCTCCCAGGGATGAGTTTTCCAGGGGGTGCTCAGTGCAGCAGGGAGACATGGCTCAGCCACCCCAAAATGTGAAAGCAATGCCCACGTCAGAAGCCTGTGATAAAAATGAAAAGGACGCACACAAAAAATAATAAGATCACAACAACATTTGCTGCTGGGAGCTGCTGATGGGAAGAGCACTGAGCACGCAGCGTGCCTCTGGGAGCATGCTGAGCAGGGGCTGAGACGTGACATTCTCATCCCCACCCCAAAGCACGGGATGCAAAGGGACATGAGAGGCTTGGGGCCACCCCGGTTCCCCACCTGCACCCCCTGCACCCTGCTTCTCTCAGAGCAATCCACTGGGGGGTTTAATGCTAAGGCAGTGAGTAGGAGGCTCACTGCAGATGGCAGCAGCAGCAGCCCCGCTGCCAGCTCCGCCGTGTGTCATCGCTCCTGCTCAGCCCTGAGCGAGGCAAATATAGCAAACAGTGTCATTGTTGCTAGGATTTTAGGCTCCTGCTGCCTGGTCGGCCTGAGAGCATGCGGTGGTCACAGAACCACAGCGTGGTTGGGTTGGAAGGGACCTCGCAGCCCCCCAGCCCCAACCCCTGCCGGGGGCTGGCTGCCACCCCCCAGATCAGGCTGCCCAGGGCCCACCCAGCCTGGCCTTGGGCATCCCAGGGATGGGGCACCCACAGGAGCCACCCAGGCTCCGGGCAGCCTGGGCCAGGGCCTCACCACGAGGAAGATGAGTGTCTGCTCTCATTTGGATCCTCCCAGCATCAATCCATCCCTAGGCACTGGGTTGTCAGGTGCCAGCAGTGCTTTGGGCTCAGGCCTGGAGCCAGGGCTGCTCAGCCCCAGCCCTGAAGTCTGAACCCACGAAAATAACCCAAATTCAGTGCGCAGAGTGACCAAAACCTGTACCACACCCCAGAAATCCCCATTCACCTCAAACTCTTCCCAGCACCATACCGACCATGGCACAACAGAGAGCGGAGCCCTGTTAAAACCCCACACATCTCCCCAGCTGTTCTGCTCCACAAAGCCACCAGTTCCCCGATGCAACCCAAACCCAGACACACGTAGCCATGTTTGTGCCTGGAGCACTCTGTTTCAGCAGGCATTGCCCTGTGCCTCGGGGCTGCAGTAACACACACCAGCCCGCCATTCCCATTCTCCTAAACCAGCAGCAAATGCCTCCCTGACCCCACAAAGCACCACTGCACAGAGCAGGGCTGCTGGCACCTCGAGGAGCAGGGTTTGGGGTGCTCGGATATCACAAGGCTCACGATGCTGCAGCTTTTGGTGCCTAAAGCATCCTCACAGGTTCCCACTGGAGGCCTGTGGGCTTTTGGGGACCAAACCAGACTCTTTCAAGGCTCCGTTTAGCAGGAGGATTTGTGGCTAACACCATCACTTTGTTCAAAATCAGGATTTGTTTTAGAAAACTCATCACAAGCAGCAATGCCCAAGAGCTACCAGTCCCAAAACCGCAGAGGGGATGCCCAGAGGTGATACCCCCTATTCTGTACACCCCAAGTGCCCAGTCCCACTGCAGGGCTGAGGCAGGTGCCAAGACAATGAATCTCCTTCTAATTAATGTCTGATCCCTTACACAGCTCGGGAGTGGCAGCGAGGCCGGGGCTGGATCTGTCTTGTTCTTCTGACGCAGTGGTGGGACCGGAGTCCAAACATCTGACACCAGCCTCAACCCCAGCAGCTTTTTGTTCCTGAAAGTACACAGCCCTGACCTATTTCCAGCGGCATTTAAACAATTCCCTGATAAATGAACTCAAGAAACCATTTCCTCCCCATTTCCTTCCATTAGAAATGAAACACTGCAATTAATCACTAATAAAGAAATAAAACCCCTCAACAATTTGCGAGTGACCGCAGCAGTCTGCTCCCTCTCCTCCCAGCACGAACAGCCAGAGCTGTGCCGAGCCCACCTCGCTCCCTCCCGCATCCACAGCCTTGGAGATGGGATGAGGATGCACAGCTGCTGCAGGGCTGGGCTGGGTGATGCTCAGCCCTGTGCGCACCCCTGTTGTATCACTGTGATATCACTCCCATCAGCATTAGAGTTAGTTTTTCTATGTGCCAGAGCCCTTTAGGTAAAAATAAATGAATGAATGAATAAATCAAATCAAATCAAATCAGGCTTTGTGTCAATATTAGGGATAGCAATGAGATGCTGTAAGTTCTGCTGCAGCTGAGGCACAGCTGAACCATAAGGACCATTTGGTCCCCTACATGCACGGTCCCCTCTAGGAGCCTGTCCCCTGCCCGCGGTGGCTGCAGCGGCAGGGAGGGACTCGTGACCCCAGCAGCTGTCCCAGGAAGTGGTGTCCCGGCCAGGTGCAAAAAGCATAAAACAGCCAGCCACTGGTATTGGTGCTGTGGATACCGAGCACACAGAGGTGCCCTTGTTCCTGAAGCTCAGGGCAGCGCCTCCTGTCCCCGTCCCCTCCACCCCTCCATCCCCCATCTGCTTGACAGCCCCGGGGACACCCCGGCTGCCACACCCCGCGGGGAGCTTCCTGCCCCGCTTATCTCTGCACACAGGCAGCCACAGGAAGCCCAGCACCCTGCAGCCGCGCTGCTGGCCCGTGGCTCCCGGCTCAAAGCCTGCAGGTCCTGCAGTGTCACAGCCCCACGGCAGTCCCCTCCCAGCCACTGGCTGTGGGAGCAAGCAGAGAATGTCACCACCCTGCCCCGGCTGGCAGCGGGGTCCCCAAAGACCTGCACCAGGGCACGCACACATCCCAAACGCTCCCAGATCTCAGCCTTGCTGAAACCAGAGGTAGACTGGGTGTCGATGGCGTCTCAGCTTCTACAAACCAGAGCTTCCTTTCCTGGCACTGGAACCTGCAGTCAAAGCCCAGCCTGTTCCCAAAGATGTTTCTGGGAAATCAGAGCTGAGAGGCAGCAATGGGTGCGGTGTCTGGTCTGGGGCACGACGTGAGGCATCCCCAGTGTCCCCAGGAAGCACAAGGGGACACCCCAGCACCCCGAGGTGCCAGTGCAAAGCCTTCAGTGAGCAGCTGGAAGCAGCAGAGGAGCATGAGCCCCCAGTGAGCCTCAGCTGACAGCTCATAGATGAAAATAGTGTGGAATCGCTATATCAGTCGTGCAGGAGTCACTTGTCTCTCTTGGAATACCCAGGGGGCACAGCCCGAATCCCCGTGGTCCCAAGGATGTGCTGAGCCCAACACTCTGCATAGTCAGGGTCATACAGAGCTGATGCTTTGCATTTTTTTTAGTTGCTTTGCAAAGTGAGGGTCAAGGCTCCCTGAAAACCGTGAGCAATTGTGAGGGAAAAATAAAAAATGGAGCCTTCGCTGGCATGTCCCTGCCCACATTAATGGGAGGAAAAAAAAAAAAAAAAAAGGAAAAAAAAAAAAAGAAAAAAATNAGAAAAGGAAAACCAACCCCATCAAAGACAGCAATGCCCATTTTGCAATTCTCAAATGAGTTTGACATCCATTTCCAGGGCGAGGAAACTCTGACTCAGCTCTCTCCTGCCTCGTGGCACGGCTACGGGGTCACAAGGCAGGTGCTGGGGATGCTGCCTGCAGCCCTGGCAGGGGCAACCTGAGTGCAGACACCCTGCAAGCAGTGCTCACCGCAGAGCAGAAAAGCAGCCTTGCTCCCCCCTTGCAACTGCCCGAGGGGCCGGCAGCGCTCCGCACCGTGCATTTTGCCCCTTGCGTTTCGCACCGTGCAGCTGCCCCGGGGCACGGAGCGGTGCCAGGAGCATGCACAGCCCCGATAAGGCAGCGGCTCGGAAACGCAGCCGCAATCCTCGAGTTTCGCAAGGCGCCGGACAATAGCGCGGGGCTCTGCCAACTTTCCTCTCGCGTGGGGAGCGACAAGTGCTCGGAAACGGCACGGCCCTGCGAGGGAAACGGCAGAAAAAGCAGAGAAATCCTGCCGGAGGGGAGAGCCCTGGGCACGGAGCCTTTCTGCAGCTCGGGTTCCTTTTGTGGCCGAGCTGGGACTGCCCCAGCTCGCAGGAAGTAGATGCCACGGAGCAGAGGCAAAACGCAAAGCTTTCTGCATAGATATTTCGGCCCTGCTGTAGAATCCCGGCTGCAATGTCTCCAGCGGGCCCGCGCCCAGACCGGGTGCCTTTTGCATTTCAAAGTTGGGATTTTCAATGCAAATGCTGCCAACCCCCAGCCCTGCGCAGCCCAGGTGCCAGCACGTGTGTTTTGCTCCGGGCACATCCCTGGGTACACCCTGGGACACCGAGGGGGTGGCTGCAGCACGGGGCGATGCAAAATCCTCTGCGGGATTTGCTGGGGCAGAGCCATTTCTTGACCCTAAGGACGGTCACAGGGGTGCGTGTGCTGTGCTGATGGGTAAGGGCAGATTTTGGGGCAAAATGGGCTAAAAAAAGAAGCTTGTTTGGGAGCAGAGCTGTGCAGCAGAGCTGTGCCCCAAGAGGAGTGCTGGGGTTCACGGGCCACATCCTGCCCCTTGCCATGCAAACAGCATCCCCAGCACCAACAGTTAGCACCCGCCCGTGTCGCTGGGCTTGCAAAGCGCTTCGGCTTTGCAGCTGATTAAAACCAAGCGCCAGGAAAATGCAGGCACCGCAGCCAAGGCACAGACCCCACACCACGCAGCGAGCACGGGAGCAGCGGGGCTGCGAGCCGCAGGGGCTGGGCACCGGCACGGGGACAGCGCACAGGGCTCGGCCCCTCCGTTTCGGAGCAGGATTTGTATATGGAAAAAAACCTGCCAGGAGGAGGACAACAGCCCCTCTCCGTCTGGATAAATAGTTAACCGAGCAGTCAAAACAGCCGGTGCGACGGAACAGCTGCTGCACGGGAGGCAGCGGCCGAGGAGCATCGCTGCCGGAGCGGGACCGGAGGAAGGAAGCGCTCGGAGCGGGGATGTCGGAGGGGGGAGGCCCCTGGACCGTGCCCTGCCGGCCTCTTCCCCAGCACATCCCAAAACCGGGTGCGGGTCCCCAGTGCACGCTGCTGGAGCAGGACGTGGGACGCCCCCGGCGCCCCCCAGGACGTGGGGTTTGCAGGGGATCGACGTGGGGTTTGCAGGGGATCAGTGCTGAGCGCAGCTGCGCCTTGATCCCAGGTCCCCGTTGGAGCCCCCAGCACCCCCAAAGGCTGCGTAAAAGACCAAAGGCACAAAGGAAAGTCACTGGGAGCAGCACCACTGGTCCTGGCAGGGGGAGCGCTCACATGGGCCAGCACCCTGTGTGCAGCCCGGGGACACCCCTGGGGACACTCTGCGAGGGGTTTTTAAGTTCCCCTTTCCATCCCTGCTAGGGCAGGGCTTTGCCCTAAATCCAGCACCTGAGCAGCTGCCTGTGTCTGATGGCTCTGATCAGCTTCCGCAGTCCAGCACAAAGGGAACATTTGTAACCAAAAAGGGCGGTTTTCCAGCAGAAAGCTCACCCCCCGCCACGCAGGATCCAACCCAACCCCATCACACTGCGATGGCAGCTGGAGAGATATTAGCATGGGAAGGGGTTGGGTGTGCAGGAGCCCGAGGGAGCCCTGGAGCCAGATGTGGCATCCCAAAGTTACGGCTAGGGTGACTTGTGTCCACCTTGCTGGGGTTATGGAAATGGCAATCTGCATCCCACTAAAACCTGAAGCTGGGACTTGGATGCTGCCATGACAAGACCCCATATTTCTATTATTTGCCCAGCTAAGGAACCGTCCTAATTGCACAAATTACCCCAGTTCCCAAACCAACCCCATCCTCCCCACACAGGGAAAATTGTGGCAATTCTCACACCTGGCAGGACAGCACATGGGGGAACGCACACGTGTCCTCCCAACCAGAGGTCTTCAGCCATCTGAAAATATTCCCTATTTGAACAGCACTCGCGTGCTGTGCAGGTCCTGCCTGCAGGGCTTATTGGTACTTTGTGATTTCTTTCACAAATTACAGAAATGCCACCCAGCCCCGAGCAGCATCTGCTCCGGGTGGCGCTGAGTGCGCCGGGAGGAAGCGTCGCAGATGGCTCCGGTCCGGGGCTGCTGTAGGGCGCTGAGCATCCACTGAGCGCCTACAAAATCCCTCATTAAGCCCTCGGGAGTGGTGGCTGTTACTGCGAGGCACAGCAAATGGAGACTGGAGATCGCCCTGAGATTTTTGGAAAAGGCTCTGAAATGTCAACATTCCCAGGGAAAATTCACAGAAAATGAAAAAAAAAAAAAAAAAAGAGAGAGAAAAAGTCATTCTGCTTTGGCCAGAACATTGTATTTCTGCAAAATCACTTTGTTTTCTTTGTGGTTTTTCAAAGTGTGGTAACAGAGTGCAAATAAAACAAACGTTTTCAAAACAAGGGTAACTTTACAAGGAAAAATGTAAATATTTGTCCCGACAGAGTGACACAGGCTGCTCCTACATTGTCAAGACCTTTTCTTGCCCCTGTTTTTCCCCCAAGTGTGTTTTGCTTTAGGTTTTATGAGAAATCAACAGTTTTAGAAAGCTTTTGGATTTTCCAGTGGAAAAGAGCTCGAGGGAAGCGTTTTCAACAAGTTCCGCCAATTAGCTCTTGGCTCCCGAGCCCCGAGGCTGCTGTGAATTTTCCATTACTGGAAATCTTAAATATCAAAACTGGATGTTTTTCTACAAGATAAATTGGGCTGCGGGCAAGGCAGCAGCTGTGGCCGCGTGGCGCGTCAGCCCGCTCCATCGCTGTGCTCCCTTCCCCATTGATGAAAACATTAAAAAGATCCTGACCAATTTCTTGCAAAAAAACTCAAACTTCTTTTTTTTTTTTTTTCCCCACCCGAGTTGCACAGAGTGATTAATGCAGGAGGGCCAGGGCAGTGCTGAAATCTCCCGGCTGTTCCCACTGCCCGCCCCGTTCAGCAACCCAAACCTGCTCTGTCCCCCGCAGCAGCTGCCCAGATGTTCGCCTTTGCTCCAGATGTGCAGCACTGCTGCAAACCCTTGAGCACATCTCCGCAGACGTCGGGGACACAGCTTGTTTTAATCCCAAATAGCTGCGATTTCAGGCAGAATTCGGCCGATCAGAGGTTCGGGATGGACGAGGTGTGAGGCCTCAGCAGCATGGAGAAACCCAGGGGTGTTTTATGGTGATCGTGAAGGTCTTCATTTCTGCAAACGGTAACACGCACACTGTGCACGCAATGCACCACGTTAATACAAAACACAATTTCTAGTCCATGAAATGTTTAGAAGCATCAAAGCAGCGGGACAATAAGTAGCATTCATGGGAAAGAAGGAAGAGGTTTGGTTTAAATCACTATATATATGGTTTGTGGGTCTTTCTAATGTTCCTAAGGGGTGCTGCAGGGCCCTGGGAAGGCTGCTGCCGAGGGGGACAGCACAGGATCAAGGTGCTTGGTGTGCAAACTGCTCAGCACTGCCAAAACCGGGATCCAAGGTGGGCCCTGCTGCACGAGCACCAATATCCCCAAAGCTTCCATTTTGGGGGGTTTCTGCAGGAGGAGAATAAACATTCTATGAGAAAACCTAAAAGCGCATCCGTGCAATTTCTGCTTCATCCTCATCCCCCACACATTCCGAGGAGTCTGCATCGCCCAGGGGCCTTACTGCACCTGCTGCACCACGATGAGCACAGCAATTTTAAGGGTAAAAACATGAAATAAAAGGAGCTTCGCAGGGGGAAGCTCCCCAGGCAGGCTGCTTTGCTTGCACAGAACAAGTCCCAGGGGAACGGGCAGTTTCCTGAAGCAGGAAGGGCCACGGGAGCCCCGCGCAGGGCCAGGGCAGGGCTTGCCTCCTTATTTTTGTTTGGGTGGCAGAGAAATCTGAGGGCAATAGAAAGGAGCTGGAAAAACAAACAGGTGTGTCCGGCAGCGGAGGGGCCGTAGCTATAGCAATGGGGCGGCCCTGTTGACAAAAGGCCGCACAAAGGACCTGCTGCAGGGAGCTCACGAGCCGGCTGCGCAGGGCCGGGGAGCCAAAAAAGCAGCACCGGGTGCAAGCCTGCACCCAGCACCCCCCGTGGCCTTTTTCCATGGGAAAAATGGGGCCCTGGTGCACGGGGCTCAGCGGTGTGGTGGGGTCGCAGCTCTGCAGCAGGCAGGGAAGGGTTCGTTTGGGGCATTGCTGAATTTTGGGGCATGTTTTGGGGCAGCAGTCCCCCCCAGGTGCTGCGGTGCCTCTGGCACAGGGGGATTCACGTTCAGGGCAAGTGCTGCCATGGATGAGGGCTTGTGAAAAACGAAGGGAGCTGGGGGCTGGCCACAACATTCTGCTCTGACTTCCCAGAGATGAACCCAAGGAGCAGTTCCTAATTAAACCCATAGATCAGCACCGACACCTGCGTGACTCCGCACACCCGAGTGTGCCTGCAGCCGGGGCCAGAGCAGCCCAGGCCTCGTCACCCACAGATCGGGTGTGCGGGCCCTGCTGGGCACCCCTCCGTTGGTGCAGCCCGGGTTACAGCTGGCCTTCAGGCCGCAAGCGCTCACATCGAGCTTTTCATCCGCTTTCAGGGGGTTTCTCCCAATTTTGGGTGGAAATCGAGACCAGGATTTCCCCTGAGGTACTCCTTAGGAGCCAAGAAACCAAGCCCGTCCAAGCAAGGAGAGGCAGGGTTGTGCCCCGGGGAAGCTGCAGAGCCCAGGGATGCTCCTCGCTCCCGGTGCCGCCGGCAGCCGCTGCGGGGGCTGCGGGGCCGATGTGCTGCGC
>VXAV01004295.1:0-25879 GCA_013399715.1 Alectura lathami
CTGGAGCCTGCTCTTCTCCAGGCTGAACACCCCCAGCTCCCCCAGCCTGCCCCCATAGCAGTGGTGCTCCAGCCTTTGAGCATCCCCGTGGCCCCCTCTGGCCCCGCTCCACATCACTGTGCCACACACCAGCAGCCCTGCAGCCCGTGCCCACCCTCCTAAAAACACCACAGCACGAAGGGGCCGCACCCCCCGGATCTCGTGCCACCTCGGGCACAGCAGCAACCCTAAGGCTGCATCTTACAGTGATGCTGGGGTACATCGCCTGTGCTCCTTTGTCAGGGGAAGGAGCAGGCCCAAGGCGAGCTCTCACAGCCATGCACCTGGGGAGAGCGAGAACACGTTATCAGGGCAGCAAGGATCAGCGCCTGGCAGCGCTGAGACAGCAGCTGAACAAGGCGCGCTCCAGCTACTGTCACACCCCGTGTCACAAGTTCCCCCGATCCAGTGACAGCCCAGCCTTTTCCACACACGAGCACAATGCCACCTGCAAGCGGCTCCCCAGGCCTCCGACCCCCCCAAGCAGCAGCCAAGCCTCCTCCACGTGACGGCCTGGCCCCCGCTCAGCCGGCCCGGCCAGTCACGCCTGGCACGGCGGGCAGCAGGGGGACAAAGAGCAGATGGCCGTCCCTATCTCCACAACAATTTAATCGTGGTGCTTTGGCAGCACGGATGTGCTCCGTGCCACCTCCAGCACCTCGCCAGGTGAGTGGGCTTCTCCTTGCCAAGGGCAGGCCACAGAAGGCCGGGGAGCAGCGCTCAAGCCGGGGTTTGCAGGCAGGACACAAGCTGCCCAGCGCTTAAATCACTTGGACTTGAAAGTTACAACAGCCCAGAGAAGAGGAAAACCGCTTTCTGTTGGAGGAGAGCAGCAGCACCGTGAGTCAAACGCGTGGGCTCAGCTCCCAGCTCCGCCGCAGAACGCAGGCGGGCTGCTCTGACAGCTTGGCAAACGCCTCAGATCGGGCTTCCCAAAATAGAACAAGGCAATTAGTTGCTGCTTTGGAAATGTATTTCTTCATCTCCTTTTTATGAATCGCAAAGCCAGATAAGAACATCTTCACGCTGCCCAAGGAAATTCAACAGCTGCTTTCGCAGGAGGTCCTTGGGTACCGAGATGCAGCCAGAGGCTTCATGGAACTCACTTCCACTGCTGTAGGTAAAGCTGATCTGCACTGGTGCAGCACAAAATACATGTCTTGCCATACCTAAATGCAGGCTGCCCTATTAAAGGGACGTGGAGAGGCCTTCAATAAGATGTGGGCAAGTCCAAAGGAAGACAGACCCCAGGGTGAAGGCAGCAGCTATTCTCCTGCTAAGGAACAGAGGCTATTAAACAGGGCACCTGTTACCAGTCTCAGTTTTAATTCAGAAACAAAACAAAAGTTTAAACTGCTCAAATTTCGGGCTCCATAATCAGAAAACAAAACAAACAAACAAAAAAGCTGCAGAGCACCACAGGTTTGGTTTTGTTCTTGTTTTTTTTTTTTTTTTAATTTCCCAAGGGGTACACCTAACATCAGTCCTCTAGGTCGATCTACAGACAGGGGTTCTTTGACAAATCTAGGGACTTATTCTAGTGACGGAGCAGCTTTTAAACGGAACAGTCACGATTCTTTCCAACACTGTACAAATTACAAACAGGAGAGCAGGCTAGTGTGGGGGCAGGGAGCCAAAATTTCACAAATGGAGAAGAAAACCACCAGGAAAAAAACTTTGTGATATGTATCCAAGCTAACCAAGAGCAGAAATAAACGATGTATAATAAATAACATATAAATATATCTAGAAAGCAACAGAAAATAGCAGTTTTCTCTTTTGATGTGGACATCCCATGTTTACAGCACTACCAAGCCCCAAACAAACCAGATGAACAGCAGAGAGAGTCACGAGGCTGGTGTTGCTGAGGGAAGGAGGAAGTAAAGGGAGGCACTGTTTGTCACTGCTTTCACTCTCGGTATTTTGCTTCCCAGCCCCACAGACAACAGGGTGAGAAAACTCTAATGCTGTTGAAACTTTGAAAACTTAGTTCTGTTCCCCTGACCCAAAACTCACACCATGTTTCTCCTCCTTTCCCTCTTGCAGTTCACCACCTAGAATCAGAACACAAAGGGCAGCAATTGCAAATGCGTACACACAGACACACACACAGTAGAACAATTTTTCACACTTGTATAAAACAAGTAACTGAGTCATGGACAGGGAGCACAAAGAAAGATCCCAAGCCGAAGCCAGAAACTGTCCCCAAGGTCCTGTATTTCATCTCCCTCTTTGCTTGCCATTCGTCCCACCCAGGGTCTGAGCATGGCACCAGACCTCGTTATTAGCCTGTGATCAGGACCGTCAGAGCGCTTCAGTTCAGCCTGAACACGTGCCCAGCAGAAGCTGGCAAGGCGGCAGTAACGATCCCTTTGGAGTAGTCACAGTATTGCTTCATAAGACGCGATATGAAACGGTCCCTTTGTGCCAAGGGGCCTGCAAGAGGGCTCACTTGAGAGAAAATGTTATCTTACACACTATAAATACATGAAAATAAGATTAGAGGCAACTGCTGCGGCAGCAATTAGCTTACCCTGTCAATACACCCCCTCACGCTCTGCCCAGCTTTGTAGCTCACCCGTGACTCAGAAGCAAGAATGACACTGCCAGACCTCCTACTCCTGTGCGTTTCCTTTGCACTTCTGTTATGCGAGTACTGCCCTCATCCCCACCTGACTTCACTTCTGCTGTAGACTTACTGTCAAGCATCGGGCCGGTATCTGTGAACTGGCGCAGAACAGGGCAGCTTATTCACTGCTCTAGCTGTGCGGCATCACGGCAAACGTTAATCAGTGACAACCTGATGGAAAAGTACTTCACAAGGGTGACTCAATCCCTGCGCGGTGATCGCTCTTCTCAGAGATGCCCCAGTGAGGTATAGTGAGCCCTAAGAAACGGGGCGACAGATGGGCAGCAGAAGCCTGGCCGTCCCTGTGCCTGCAGTGAAAGGGCTGACCTCTGCTGAGGCTCCCGCACTGCGGGGACGACGGAGGTGTAGCTGCTGCCACCACTGAGCAGCCCAAGGTCACGGTGAAAGGGGAGGAGGCGTCACGGCCGCGAGCAGATTGCGTCTCTGCGGCACAGCCACCTGTTGGGAGGGGGCTGGAAGGCTGTACGGCTCCTGGGGACGTCCCTGGCGCCCCGCAACACGCTCCCACGCACTCCCAGATGGCCTCCAAAGGTCTCTTCCAACAGAAATCATTTTAGGATTTCATTCAGAGAGCCACAGAACCCCAGTCTTTGTCTCCTAGAGGGGAATGCGACTTCCTGTCTTGTTGTAAAAGACAACAGAAAAAAAAAAAAAAAAAAAAAAAAAAAAACCCNAAAAGCATAAATCCCCAAAAATAGCCATAATGAAATATCCCTGTTCCTACAGCAACCACCTGAGCACTCAAATTGCCGCCCATGACTTTGTTCTGCTGACAGCTCTGCGTTTACACCTGCTGCTTCTCCTCACTCCGAGTTCGGCAGGCACTGAGAACAGAAATGGAAATAACCTGTGGCCAGACGAGCGGCTGAAACCAGTGGGAAGAGGGGAAGCGACAGTGCAGCAGAAGGCACAGGCACTCTCACGGGCACGCTAGGAGCTAACATTCCCAGGAGAAGCTCTCGTGCTGGGATTTGTATCACGTTGCTGCTGACAGTTTGGGAGGTGGCACTGCAGCTCCAGTGATTTATCCAGAGGGCAAAAGGCAGCTCCAGGGCTGTGCCCCAGCTCTGCGATGAGTTCAGTGAAGCTTGAGAACAGATCATCCACAATGCTTTCTTTGCGGGACATTAACTTTAAGGTACATCATCCTGCAAATCTAGCGAGGGAAGAAAGACAGTGACCTGCAGCAAAGTATCCTATCAATTTCTGCCCTTCTCGGAAAGGCAAGACTGGGAAAAACCATTAATCAGCTAAGCTGATGTGTCACAGACAGGGACCAGGGCTTAGTGAGCCCTCAGGTAACCCCTTGCACCAAAATGTTGGTAGCAATTCAGTAAGTTCCCAGCAACATGGACATTAAACAGTCATTTCTGAATCCCAGCATGGGTCTGGGAAAGATGAGGGCTTTTTTTCTTACCTGCTTGCCTTTAATAATCAGCCTATAACCCTGAAGTCTGTAATTTATAATGTTCTTATCCAGGTCTTTAACAAGAATATTTCAGAGCAAACTGCATGTCTGTCCCACTCCGTGACGCTGACTCACGGGCAGGGCTGACACACTGGAAGGACTGACCAAGCCACCAGGACCAGTCCCTGCCGCACGTGACTCGAGATGCCCCACAAACAGGCCCTGAGCTGCCCCAGCTCACACTGAGCCGCTTCCATGCGAACCAAACCAGCGCTGCTCCGAACCAAACCCCTGCTGTGAACCACAGTGGTTTGGCAGCTGCCTCCCCACCTCAACAGCCCCCGTGGGGTGGGCAGTGGTGACCCTCTGCTGTTCCCAGCCTGTCATCCCCCGTGAGTCACAACTCTCCGGTCTGTCCCCAGATCTGCTGTTTGATGAAGGATGCCAGGTCACTGGGACAAGTTACTGGAAGAGCTGAATCACCCGTTTTCCAGAACACTGCTGTCATTGTCCCAGCTCTGAAACTGTCCTTGTCTCAGCTGCCACCGTTTCAGCCTGGGGCCCGCCGGCTACTTCTCACAGCCCTAAAAGCCAGTGCTTCCTCATTGCTCTGTGACATTTCTTAACTAAAGCACCAGCCCAGGCTCTTGGGGCGGCAGCAGATCCCAGCTACCAAAGGCAGTGAGGTAGAGAGTTGTGATTCCAGGCCTGCCTCTAAACACTACAGTAACAAGGTCTTACATATAAGATGTTAACTGAGATTCTCACCTAAGGGCAGATTCCAAAAGAGACATTTCAGCGGCTGGGAACACTGAGTGGAAGGGGCTGTTAGCTAGGAACAGCGACCACCCATTTTGGGGACAAAAAACGTGCTCCCAGTCCCCATTCCTGTTTGAACAGCAGTCCTCTGGCAGCAGATTTGATCCCCTCGACACACCAGAAGTTCCATCCCACCTCAGCCATCTCAAGGTTCTGAGGCTGAGGACTAAAAATCGCGCTGGTTCTGAACGCCAAGCCTCTGATTCACATCTGAGACTGACATCTAGCTATAACATCAGGTAAGTGCACAATCAACACGGAAGGTATCACAGGAGACCGGACGTTGCAGAGTATTGATCCCTCAAAGAAAAACTGTTCTAAAAAAGGACCAAGAATCAAAGGATAATTCAAAGAAATTCACCTTTTATTTATTTATTTTAAAATTTATGCCTTCTAACCAGATGCTACGATGAGAAATAGTCTTACGATGCGGGCCTGACTGGAACTGGCACAACCGGTAAGCGGCACACGCAGATCTCCCTCTCGCACACGCAGCCCAGCCCCACCACTCCCCAACAGACCACACAGGTTTGTCCCTGCCTACCTCTAGTCCCTTTGCTCTTACTACTTAATCCCCACTTAAATCTCTGATCCTCCTGAAGTTCTCTCATTAACGAACGGCATGAGGGCGGGTTAAAGTTCCTTTTCTTTGCTGGCCTGCAATACAAATCACACCTTTACTAAATCCGTCACCATGTGTCCATTTATTTTAAACGCATTTTACCCAGCCTATTTCTTTTAAGAAACAGACTTCCAAGTTTCCCTCCCTGGCAGACATGAACAGCGAAATGATTCTTACATCAGGCAGCAAATCCTGTAAGAAAAGTGCTCAATACCAATAATTTTTGCGCCAAAGCTGAAGGAAAAGTTACCAAAAATGCTTATTTACATATCTTCTCTGCACCACCCTCACAGTGCAAAGCATCTAGCTGGGGCCCAGCCAGCCATTTACGTGGCTCCAGGCCTGTATCTTCTGCTCGGTAAGAGCTAACTGCCATCATCAGCATGGCACGGCAGAACCACCGTGAGCACTGCCTGCAAGACCTCTCCTCCGTCCCTGCGAGCCGTGCAAGCACAGCTCCCTGCCACCGTGCCACCAGAGCCAGGCTTAGCAAAGTACCATCCTGCCAGCAGTGGAGGGCTTCCTTTAACTCTGCAAAGGATGATTTCTGAATATTTATATACATAAAAATCACCATGCCATTATAAACATCCATTTTGGGGCATAAGCTGGAGCTTGGCACATCTTATCTTCATAGCAACGTACACTTTGTCGAGCAAATCCTGAGATACGGGTCTGGCCAAAAGATGACAGGATGAGGCGCTTAAGCGCGCGTATCTGGAGATGAGAAGGCTACAGGGGGGATCTTCTTGCTCTGTGTAAGTACCTTAGGGGGGATCACAAGGATCTGGGGGATGGATAAATTTGGACTAAGCAGACACAGAAAAACATGTGCACAATCATCCTAGGCTTTAAAATAGAAGTGATTTATATTAAAGAAAACTGGGGTGATTTATCCCAAGCGGGTTGCTATTTAGCCATATGGAATTTTTTGTCCAGAAGACCTCTGCAGCGTATAAATAACACAAGAGGCAAGAAAACAAACAGATTGCCTGGATACCAGTGATACCTATGGATACGCACGGGATTCGATGTTTAAACACGGTCATTTTGCTCATGCACCGGGTTATGTTTACAATCAGTAAGGAACATATTCTCTCTTCCCAGCAAGCTTAAGAGAGTTGGGGAGATGATGATTTCCAAAAGACTTTAAGAAAAGAAATGGATACAATCTTTGTTTGGAAATAACCTTCAAGACCATCCAGTCCCAGCTCCCCTGCCACAGGCACGGACACCTTACACTGCATCAGGCCGCCCAGGGCCCATCCAGCCTGCCCTGGAGCACCTCCAGGGATGGGACACCTACAGCCTGTCTAAGCAAACTCTTCCAGTGCCTCACCACCCTCATCATGAAGAACCGTTTTTTCCCAAAATGTAAGCTAAATCCACCCCTTTTTATTTTAAAGCCATTGCCCCTTGTCCTTATAAGCACACTCCCTGATGAAGATCTCTTCCTGTAGGCCCCCTGGAAGTACCATTCCTACCCCAAAGCATCACACTCCGAATACATGAACCATATGGGGTCAAGGCGAAAGAGAAACACGCGACCCACCCGAGGACTCTGATGGAATGATTTTGGAGGGGACCAGCACACCGGCCTCCCGCCGCAGACCCGGCCCCCTCCACCACATTGAGCCTCCCTAATGTAAAATTGCCCTGGATATTTAATGGCAATCTGAAAACAAGCCCTCTTTCAGAGAGCTGAGGAATTCTACAGAGATCAGTTACCTGCATCGTAACACATACCACTCAAAAAACTAGACATGGCTGAGAGCATCACTCCTGGACTGCTTGCTAACAGAAATCTTCTTGAGAAAAGGGTCTTAATTTTCCCTTCTCATTTTTGAGTTCCAAGTGCCATGCACATCTTGGGGCATGGAACGTCTCTTGCTTGTTTCTGCTGCACAGGATCAGCAGCTGCTGAGGGCTACGCCCAGTCCTTGATTTGTTCAGGGGAAATGTTATACAGCTCGCTGGAGAACAACAACGCTAGCCCTGAAACTCGCAGTGGTACTGACAGGTGAGGTAATCCATGGCGTCACGTAAAGTACTTTGCCTCTAGGGAAAACACTGCCACTCTCAGGCCTTCCAACCTCTGTCTGTCAGCCTCCACTCTGCCCTGCTCTCCTCTTCTTGGAGATGGCTTCTAACACAGCTCGCAGGACCCACCTCAGGGAGCAGCAACCCAGCTGTGTGAGATGCCGCCTGCCCACCACAAAGGAATTGGGCCTGCCCATTCACATCAGGCACAATCTTCTCATTAACGAAGAGCAACTCTCTCACCTTTGAACAGGTATCCCCACACCCAGACTGATTTGTGCCTCTTGGCCAGCTCGTGCAGCAGGTGGCATTGCCCTGGCAGGGTGCTCAGATCCCCCTCGACATGTCGTCCTTGTAGCACAGCAAGGCCAGGCTGGGACAGCAGTTGTTACGCTTTCACAGACAAGTCAGATTTTCCAGAAGAGATCAAAAAGAAGAGAAAACATGCAAGGATGTGTAAATGTTACAGTGCCTAAGTCACCCAAATTTACCTGTATTTACAGATCTCAAGCTGCATGTTCACACAACATTGGCCAACGCTCAAAGCTGAGTTTTAACAGTGACAATGTTCGTCTCTAGTTGTAGCCTGCAAATATTCTTAGCATATTTTTATCAAATACTAAATTCCCAGCCTGTATTCTTAAATAAAAACAAGTGAAATCTTTAAATCTACCATCTACCCTCTCAAGAACCCAAATAGGTTGGAAATATTCCATGGCATGTAAAAAGCTAGCTTACAGGTACCTCTCCCAAGGCAATCTCTCGCCAGACCAAAAGCTGGTGGTTTATTTTGGTTGGACTGGGAGCTGAACATCAGCCCCTTACAAATTTCAAATCTTGTTGATACAAAATTTGAATCTGCTACTGTGGTTTAACCTCTGGTGCCTAAAGTTCCCTGCACAAAACAGGAAGCCCCTGTCAATACAACATTATTCAAGCACCAGCCCAGCTAGCCTGCGCTGTGTCTAGATAATGCGGTCTAATGAAGGATTATTTCCTGTGTTCATGGCTGACAATACCCGAGGACATTTTAAGGAAGAATTAACCTCCGTGACTATTCTGTGATAAAAACTGAGCTGTGCCAAACCAAAAGCACGGAGCTATTTGTTTTAAATAGAGCAGAAGAGAGGATGGACCCTGTACCACCCCCCTGCAGCAGCCACTGAGGTTTGTGTCTGAGCTGGGAAAAGACCCAGATTTTTTCATTGTACACCCACGGACCCCACACCCTTACCCATGCGCTGCAGTGCAGAGGGATGGCTGGAGCAATGACTGGCATGCAAGTCCAAGTTTGCTCACAGACTAATGTGAGTCCCCAGTGGAAGCCACTAGACTAAAAGATGAGGATGAAGCTCAGGGAGAACTAACAGCAGCCCTTGGCAGCTTCACCCGCAGGGAAACCAACATGCCGTGGGACTGCCGCACATGTATAGCCTTTGGGACAGAGCAGTCAAGTGTCCCCTCTGCGGAGGAGAAACACCGATGCCCGATGTTTCTGAAGAAAAAGCACGTTCCTGCATAAGCACGTGAGTATGTTCCAGATGAAGGAAATGAAGAATGGCAACACAGCACATCCAGTAACTCAGCCAGCTGTCAGTCTAGCTAGGAAAACAACAGATCAAAAGCAAGCAATTTTTCCCTTGCGCATTCATGCACAGAAGGCATTTTCTTATCATCATTCTTTCCATTTTATGGTATCACCATTTAGATATGCAGACTGTTAAAGCCAAACCAAACACTTCAGCTCTTCTCAGGCTTTGTAACCTCTTCACCAGTCTTTCCTGGGCACAGTTAGAAGCCTGCCAGTGTGTCATTTCTAGCCGTCCTGATCGTCCCTTCCACAAAGAAACTAGTGGGGAGCCACAGAGAAATGTGATTTCTTCCCATGTTCTTGATTCGTATGAGCACTCCTTGCAGCCACGTGTGGCATTTTCTCTTACATTTTTTCTGCAGTTTCTACAAAGTGTTCCCTGTTTGCTATTTCCAAGGCAACCCCACACTAGAATTTCAGTGATCTGAGGGAACTTGCAGGGTACACTCAGCCACAGCATAAGCTGTCTATGTTGCTGAGGGAGTACACAAGTGTGAAAAGCAGAAAGGTAATTATAATTTTTTAAGAAGTATAAAAGAAAAAAAAAAGTATTAGTCTTACGGTACTTGCAAGCAAAAGGATTGATGCTCAAGATTAATCAAGAAGTCAGCTCTTGTGATGATTCACAAAAGATCACCTTGCACGTAACAAAATCCATGTAGGACACAGGCTGTACACAGAGACAGTGATTATGAGGGCAACAGCTACAGCTCCCTTTGCCATCAAAGGGGAGAAACACCACTGCTGTAAAACATTTGAGCTCATCCCAGAGTGTGTACCCTAAAACACTTCAGGTGAATCACACCCTAAAAATGCTTATTTCTGTTCTTTCACTATAAAAGGAGCGTAAGGCAACCAGTTCAAATGTATATGCCTAGACGGCAAAGGTCCACAGTAAAGAAAGATTCATTAATTTCTCCTTAAAAGAGATTCCATGCAGAATCATTCAACATCCCTTACTGTTCTGCAGTGCTGAGGTGCCTGAGAAAATGATTCGCCTGAGACTGGAAACTGGGTCCGATTTTTCTGATAACACAAGTAGCTATCCAACCCTTCCCACATGTTAATATATATATATATATAGTATTATTAGTGTACAAAAAGGGCGATTCCCAATACGCAAGGAACCCGATGACTCTATTAAAGGGAACTTCTCTCAGTGAACCCACGATTTCCAGTCTCTCCAAATGAATAATGGACAGCAGTCTTAAAAGATATTAAAAAAAAAAAAAATTCTGAAGAGTTAGTGACTCTTCCTCCAACATTAGCGTACCCATCCAGTTCTTAATGCACAGCTGTCTGCCTCACGTGACCACAAACACAGGCTCGTAAAAGGGTAGGAAGGGACAGCACCCAGCTTTCACACCCGGCCCTGCAGCGAAGCCAATGCACAGAACAGAGTGCTGCTGCCGTCTGTGCTGCGTATTTCAGTCCAGCTCCCTGAGTTCCATCACAAGCACTAGATTTCAAAAATACCAGCATAACTGAAAGATATCTCTGCGAAGCAAGGAAAGCACTGAACTGCCTGCAGACGCTTCATTCACTCCCGGCGACTCTGCCACCCCGGGTTACTTTTTGGATG
Organism: Alectura lathami; assembly: GCA_013399715.1. Lineage (NCBI taxonomy): Eukaryota > Metazoa > Chordata > Aves > Galliformes > Megapodiidae > Alectura > Alectura lathami. The sequence goes on from VXAV01004295.1 coordinate 10,752, forward strand.
CGACGCGTGTTCCTGTAATTCAAAGGTAAACAATTGCTCAGGAAGGCTGTTCGGACAGACGGGGCACGCTCGTGGTTAGGCGGTCGGACTGCAAAGCCCCTGACTCAGCGGCGGAGTCACCGCGCCCTGCAGTTCCCTAAAATGCAAGGCACTCAGAAGGCTGGGCTACGGGAAAGCATCCGGCCCCTGGGGATCACGAGCCCTAACGTTCAGCGATGAACGGCCGCCAGCAGCCTTCTGACAAGCCGGCGGCTCTGCGGACACGGGGCCAGGGTCACCAACCACGCACAGCCCTGGAGGCAGGGACCGGTCCCTCCCGAGGGCCTGTCCCACCTCGAGCTGTTCGCTGTGCGCTTGTCCTTACTCGGGGAGGGAGAGGAAGGAAAGGGTGGAAGCGGGTTTCATTCCCTCGCAACAATAGGCTGCGAAACGATCTGAATGCCTTCTCTTTTGCCAGTGCGGAACACGAAAAATCCTGTCAGGGAAGCCCCCCTGCGTGGCTGACAGCATGGCGGCACCTGCTGCTGGGCCGCCCAAATCTGGGGCGCGGGGTGCCCCGGGTTCCCTGCGTGGCAGGATTTGCCCATTCACCTAAAGCTGCTTGCTGTTTCCCTAGGGACTGGGGGAAAAAAAAAAAAAACAACAGGCCCTGCCAGCTTTATCTCCACTCATGAATCAAGGCCCAATCTCTCTGGTCTCTATGACTACAGCTAAATAAAACAGGGCCAGGAACCACTCGCTGGCCTCAAGTGCCTGAAATAAGGCGATGACTGCATCGCAGCCAGCATCTCCTACAGATGGCAACCTTGGGGTGCGTGTTTCACGCCCTGGTGTGTGGCAAAAGGGCTCCAAGGGCTGACGGAGGTTTCAGCACACGCTCCCAGGCCTCAGCTTGATTTCTGTTACGGGGCCTCACCAGCTGCTGACATGCACATCAAGAACAGGGAGATGGTCACCTGAATCGGCTGTTGGACCATACAAGGGACAAATGCTGAAGGCAGTCTCCTTCCTGTTCTAAAGCCAAGCAGTTTTTGCTTAACTCCTCGGTTTAAATGAACACTAACTGAAAGGGAAACTAAAACCCATCCATGCATTCACTTAACCAATCCACATCAAAAAGTCTTTTTATGGAGACTAAATGGAAGAGGCAAGAGTTTAGGAGGAAATTTTTCATTCAGAGGGCAACGTGGCCCTGGCCCAGGCTGCCCAGAGCAGCTGTGGGTGCCCAAGGCCAGGCTGGGTGGGCCCTGGGCAGCCAGCCCACGGCAGGGGATGGGGCTGGGGGGGGCTTTAGGGTCCCTTCCAGCCCAACCATTCTGTGATTCTGCGACTTTATGATAGGACTCACCGCAGGAAGGCAATATTATAACGTGAGTTTGGAGGAAGCTGAATTCCTAAGAGCAAGTTGCGTACAACGTGCCCACACTGCTCTTGCCTCACTAATCCTGTGTCCACAGAAAACCAGCGCCACAGGAATGAAGCAACCCCCTGAGAAACAACCACACGAGAACTAATAACAGAGGACACGTTAAAATTATGGCCAGGAGATCTCTAAACCTTTGCCATATATTTTTACAATGTGCTGCCTACGTTTGACCTCAGTGCGATGTTTATGAAATACAACCGTCAGAGCACTGGAGCGCTTCATTTCAGCGATCGCAAGGTGGTATGCAAATCGTTTTTTCAGCTTAGCACTCAGTCTTAGGACTCATCAAACTGAGAAAAAAGCTGACCCACAACCGAACCAGAGGAAATATATATTAAAAAAAAGCCTCTAGCAGTAACAACCTCCTCCCCAGGAACACTTGCAGGTTTTCAGGCTCAGACCCAGGGCTGTCACAGCTGCACTTTTATCAGCCATCACTCTACCACAAGGCAGCTGACACATTACTTTTGAATACTAATCTGTTCCTCACTTTTTAACACGAGTTTAAATCCAGCTCCTCTAGTAGCAATAGGAGCTCACAGACACCTCTGCTGTGAACTGAATGAACGAAACATTCTCACATCAACATTGGCACCATCAAATAAAACACTCCAAAACCTTTGCAGTACAAATACTATCTGCAATGAAAGAAATGAAGAAGTCTTTTCTTGCATACTAAAAGATAAAATGTTCTGGGATGTCATCCAGAGTGTGCAGAGTGTTCGTGTACTCAGACTGCATGGATTTAAGTAAGGTCATTTCATTTCAAAAAACTCAAGGACGATCCAAAAGAAATATGAATTTCATCAGGCTGAGCTTCCACGTTCCTGCAAGAAATCCTGAAAAGCAGATACTGCCCCAGCCACCCGTAACTCTCACATTTCTTCCAGCATCGCATCCACTGTTGTGCATTCACAGGTGTTTGCAGAGGAGGAGCAAGTGTAATTCTGCCAGCTGTAAAACACCAGCCGCAAACCCAGCCCACGGGACCAAAAGCTCTGCAGCCGGGCACCTGTATCCTGCTGCCCCACTCCATAAGCGCTCAGGCAGCGCGTGGCTTACGTGAGATTTTTGGCAGTAATTACTTAGGTAACCGGACTGTCTCTTCACAGAGTCCTTAAGATTGTCTGAAAGGCCGTGACTGCATTACACTGAGCCCGTTCTGATCAGCACTAAGTGCAAAATTTTGTCACCCAATTAATCCCTCACTCTGCCACAGGCGTGAAGAGCAGAGCAGTTGGAAACGTTTCCCAGAGACCAGGCACGCTGTCCCAGCTACAGTCCCAGCTTCTTCCAGCCCCAGAGTCAGGAATGGGAAGCGTTTCCTCATGGAGCAACGGGGACCTAAACACATGGCAAGCTGGGTCATCTGAGGGCAAGTCTGGTTCAATTACTTCTTGTTCTAAAGCCCCAAAGCCCTTTGCTGTACAGTGCTGTACTTTCTGACTTTGTCAGAGGATAGCCACTCCAATTTCTGGGTCAGTAGGTCTCCAGCACTGCCCCTTGGGCGTATTTGCACCAGACTCAATAAAGTTAACATGCCAGACATCCTGCAGTAAATCTCTCTCTCCTATTGTCTGTTGCTTTAGAGAGCCATATGCCCACATCTATTAAGAGATACTGACAGATTTTCCTTGAAAGGAAAACCTTACGTCGCCTTGTATGTTCTAAACGGATCTGTTAATGAGAGTTCATCATCTGAATTACGTCTGCCTCGCTCTGGCAGTGAGAAACTGAGAAATCAGTGGCCCGTGTGCTATTATGTCTGCTTGACACTGCAGCAGTGCTGGTGCAGAGCAAGGTGGAACCCAGCTCTGCAGCACCGCCTTCGACAGAACTACAGCCGACCTTCGGGCTCAGCTGACAGCCCGGCAGACAGGAAGAGCGTTGGGTTTATGACACTGCCATCATTTTTTGTTTTCCCTTCTCTTCCTTTTAAAGTAGATTAAAGTAATGGACAAAAGGCCTCATTAAAGGTGTCATGCCTAACAACGTGATTCCCACAGCAGCATGGGATTCTTCCTCCCTAAAGAGAAAAAAAGAAAAACACAAAATGTGCAGGATTTAGAGAGAGTTCCTTTGTTCACTGCTACTTCGTTTTTAAACTGGATTTCCCTTTTAGCTGCTTCATTAATTTATCATAATCAACGCATGGGACCAGACTCCAGTCATCTTAGATTATCCTTCAAGATCTCCACAAAGCACAAATTCCTCAAGCCCAAAGAAGAAAATCAACATTTCATGGCTCCTGATGAGCCATCTGGAAGCACCTGGAGATTATTTCTCAAAAGCTGGGGCATTTCTTGAGTGTTTCCCTTCATTTCTTTCTGTCCATTATCACCTCTCACCCATATAAATCCAAAGACATAAAAATGCTGAAAGAAATAACTTCTTCCTTCAGTGGAATTTAACGTGAAAATATGTTTAGAGATTAGGATCGGTTACGATCATCACACCCACGCAAAGACCACCAGTGACAACCCTGTCAGAGCTAAGAACCACAGTTCCAAGGGAAGCTTATCTCGCAATGGAGAGTTCAGGCCGCAGTTCATGTCAGGGCTGGATGGGTTTCAGTAAGGCTTCTGCTTGGAAACGTCAGAATTATTAATTACTTTGCATACCAAAAGCGACAAAAATTTTCACTACTGTGTGAGCACTGTCAAAGATCTTTCAGCAGGACGCTAAGAAAACATATCCTACTGGGAAGGAAATTATGGGGTTTTTTTTTAACTGCCTAATTGTTTACGGTCTGGGCAGAGACACTCTGCAAGCGTCTTAGTTCTATACCACTAGCGCGTGAGATTTCACTGAAGCAATGCTAACAACTGCTTGGTGTCCTCTCTTTCTCAGTTTTCCACCCACTCCTGGAAACTCCCTAAGTGACACAGGATGAAATTCAACAGCTGTGTAGCAATGCACGTCTTTCTTTAGGGTTCAATGGTTTGGAACGCTAAAGGAAGAGAAGTTTCATACCCGGTCAGAACTGATGCTCTAGGGGTACAAACCGTCACGATATTTACACCAGCTCTCACTAACGTCTTTATACAAAGCACAGCGGTGCCTTAGCAAACACTGGGCAGCACCAGCTTTACTTTGTCTGCATGGTGGCACCTCCGAGAGAGAGCTCTACTGCTAAGCTGTGCTACTGGCTCCATTGCCATCTCCAGGAGAACGGACCCTGGCTAAGGCACCTCCAGCAGCCTCCAAAAGCGTTGGCTTTCATCCTGCTCAGCTTGCTCAATGCAACACATTCAAAAGCCAGTTTGAAATGTCTGCAAGTAAGCAGCTGAGCTATTAAAAAGCTGACATTCTTCAGCTCAGGTCTGTCATAGGTCCTCAGCTGTACTTTCAAATTGAGGAGCACTCTACGTGCTGCCTTATTTAGTACACCACCTCTGGTTTGGATGTGCTGTGCTGCCTTTATAGAGCCGTGGCTCCCTGGCCGAATCCCTCACCGGTGCTTTGCCAGGGGCTGGTGGGACGATATGCCACAGGCAGCAGTTCCCAGCTGCCAGCCTCTCACAAACACTGAAGCAGAAAGGCTGAATTCCTGATGAGGACGGAATCAAATACGCATGTGTTTTGCTAGGAAGAAGGAGAGCTGACATCCTAGAGATGAAAAATAAGCAAGGAGGAACCACAGCCAGGTCCCAGCCCCTGGCACTGTGCAGTATGCCCACAGCAGACCAAGCTGCATGATTCTGACCTTTAGCAGGTGTCCCCACCTGCCTTGGGGACCTACCTTGGAAATTTTGATAGATGGGTGAAACAGAGGGCTTAACGAAGAACTAATTTTTGGTCTTGTACAGCAGCTGCTTCGAATCATCGGATCACTTGAGCGCTCTCTTGCATGGACACACTCCACACATTTCCCAGCCCCTCGTGCTGTTCATACATCTACATGTAGTAGATGTATAAATACAATGTATTTCATATATAATGCATGTATTTACATATATTGAGATAGATTTATTACATACATGTTACAAAGGGAAAATGCGCTTTGCATGCTGCAGCAGAAATGGCACTCCCCACCCGATGGCTGCAAGAGGTTTGGACAGGTAGGTCTCGGGATGAGGAAGCTACGGTATTCACGAGACTAACAACTATCTGGCTCCACCTGGCTTTGAAGTGACCACAACAGGACAAAGCAGAGGAGTCCGATGGACAACTGACAGCGACAACGAACAAGAGAAGAGAGTGCTAGCCGGCTTCCTTCTTACAGCTTCCACTATTCAAGCTCTAATGAGGTGGAACGCCCTGGCTAGGAGGAGGAGGACGCACAACCTCACTAAATACTCAGACATATCACCATGTCAAAATGGTTATTTCTGCTCCGCAGCATCGGGGAGCTCCAGTTGTTTTCTGATTTCCTCAGAAAAGAAATTTACTGAATCTTCCAGCTTTTCTTTTTACTTTGCTTATTCACTAGGAGTTTCCGTATGCACTGACTAGATTATGAACTGGAGAATGGTTAAGCAAATAAACAGAGATTAAATAAAGCTGCAGCAGAGTTATATCTCCAGGAATTAAATCCAATCCCTAAACTGCAGAAGCGAGTCTTCAAAAGTCATGCTAAGCAGAGTACGTACATTTTCAGCCCAACTTCCATTTAAAGTGGATGACAAGTTTAGCAAGGATAATACCCTTCAAGTACTGGCTGATTGGAGAGGGGAGGACATTTGCTCAATTTGCCCACAGCATTATCCTCCTGCCTTGGGAGCTGATCCCCCGCTGGGAGCTAACAATAAGAGTTCTGCCTCTGATATCCACCATGGGGGAGCGCTTTTCTTCAAGACCATGGGAAAGTTTGCTTTTTTTTAAATTATTATTATTATTTAGTATGAACCACTGCGGCAAAAAGAAGATTAATTGTTTTTTGCTGCATAATTAATCTCCCTGGTTTTGGCTAATGCACAGTCAGCACATCCTACCACATTGTACTAACATTTCAGATTCTCCTTAACTCAAAAAATATTTTGGGGTGCCAAGAAAAAGAGACATAGCATTTTAACTTACGTAGACAAAGAATTTTTGGAAGCCTAATAGTAATCTGCCTGCAAATCTGCATCCAAAGATAAAAAATAAAATATCCTTGTGTTTTTTTTCTGGCTTCCTAACGACTTCACTAGCGATGCACAGCCATGTGTCCACCTACTGCCGCTGCGAGCGCAAACCTGCGCTCGTGGCAGAAGGTTTCAAGCAGATGGTGCCTGGATAGAGCCAATTGACACACGAGCAAACTGGGACACCCTGACAGCTCTCCCGCCAGGCTGCATTACAACTTGCACAGAGCTTACGAGGCAAAGCTCGGTCTTAGAGCAAGGCTGACGCTTTCCAGGGAACCTGGTAGGAGTGACATGCCGGTGGGATTAAAAGCCACGCTGCACCGCGACTGGCAAAGCACAAAGGATATTTCCGTTGAATGCGACCTGTTAAAAACCTTCCAGCAATTTGTAATTGGGCACCTCCTCACCCAGCAGCATGTTTGGGGGCAGCCGGGTCAGCGGGGGCCAGCGCCTCGCCGGGACGGGCTCAGGGTGACACGCTGAGCGGCTTTCTGTGCCAAGGGCAGGGAAAGAGCATTACGGCCCCGAGCACGGGGGGCACAGCGGGCAGGGGGGGTCCCGATGGCCTCCACCCTGCACGGGAACTGAGAGCAGCAGTGAGCAGCCTGTGCTCGGCAGTGCGCTTGTTAAATATTTTAGCACACTGGGGATAACTTTTATTTATTTATTAGCAGTACAATTAGGATGCAGCTTCTAAAAAACAACCAAGCCCACAATGAAGGAGCACAAGGGATTCCTCTTCCTCTTGTTCACTGATTTGCCGTGCTCCTAAAGAACTGAAAGGATTAATGTATTCTGTGGTGTGGGGGAATTGCAGTGGGCCCGTAACCACATCTGTGTTGACAGCTAGTGGGAACTCCTTACAGGGTCTGCTGAAAAGAAACCAGACCTGCTAAATGACAACCGCTATCTTTTGGGGCAACACCTTTTGCAGGGGATTGCTTGCTCATTTTTACTAAGCCCAATTTCTTTATAGAAAATGGACTCTCAGAGGAAGATTGACATGATCAAAGCCTCATACTGCACATAGAGAAAGAGCTTTCTTTGCTCAGCCCTTCCAGCAGCACTCAGCAGCATCTCTAAGCTCCAGCCAAACCTGGAGATCTTGCGCCTCCTTGTAAGAGACTGCATCTGGTGTCAGACACCCAGGCTGGCTTTAAGGGGCCCCTGGGTTCCAGGCTCTGGCCGACACTGGGTGGGTGCAGAACTGTCCTTTGGGTGACGAACTAAAGCTGACAGTCGGTCAGAGTCCTCCTGTACTCAGCCGCACAAGCTTTCAGATTCAATACTCCTCCAAATGCGGAGATTTAACTACAGGGCTCTTCACTGTCACATGGAAAATAAAGCTGCAGCTGTATCTGTATGCTGCGTTTTGAGGGTTGGTTAGTAAGAGTTTTTGCTGTTGTTTTATCTCACAGGGCTGCAGCAGAGCACCCTTGGCCAGCTGGTCAGGCACAGCGAGCAGGTGATCCACCTGCCGCAGAGCATGCTGGTTTGGTGGAGATCTGTGACCCCATCTCCCTCATCTGCCAGCGGAAGCATTCTGGAGGCAACTCACCACGTCCCCCAGGGTGGATGAAAATGATCCACTTGGCACAAGTACCGCTTGCTCTGCACAGTGCCCGCACCACAGAGAGCTGCAAACAGCTCGGGAGCTCCCACCAAGCAGCACGAGGAGCCCCGGGGGCTGCCAGCTGCTGGGGAGCACGGCGGGCTAGCTGCACGCTGAAACAAAAGGAGGTAGGAAGCAGAAATGTGCTTTGTCAAAACCAGACTCACAGCAGGACCCAGAAGTAACCACAGGGTAATTACTTTTACTTACAAAGCGAATGGCATTCTGATAATAATAATCTAATGCTGTAATCTCTAGTTTATGCCCTTATTGATCTTGGATGCTTGCAAAAATAATTTGAGTAGGGCTGAATACATTTCCAGTTTCACTGCCTATTCAGTCCTGTTTCATGGTTCTTTGTAGACAGGCTACAATTTCTATGCACGTATTATTTATCAGATGTATGCTTTTCCCATTTGCTCATCAGTTCTAGGCGTTAACTACAAAATGACTCGCAGCCTGAAATCTGAAAATCTCAGTTGCCCTATTTTTTAGTTTTGACTGACACACTCAATGAAAGAAGCTTTAAAAGAGTAACACTTAATGAAGATTTATCAAATTTGTAAGAATAAATTATTTAAGTCATCACCAAATGACGCATTTTTAAACAAGACTATATGCAAAGCTGTGGTACATTCTAGAACCAGGCACTGCAGCACAGCTATTCTGCAAACGTGAACTGACTGGGCACAGCCATCTTCACACATTAAAATTCAGTTTTACTGAATGTTTGGATACAGAAGATCCACTGGCTCTTCGCCTTTATCTCACAATGCTTTAATCAATATTTAGTAGTTCAGGACACAGCCATGAAAACATAAATATGGATTTGTACAACCTACGAGGATGACGCGGTACCTGAAATAATTCCAGGGAAATATCCCTCCTAAAACCACCTCTGTCTAAATGCTTTCTTCCTCGTAGCAGTCCACAATATCCAGAGGGAAATCACTTCTCTTTAACATCAAACTGGATCTGGATCTGAACTCCACATCCCTTCCTACACAGCCATGGTCCACGCCCAGCACGCGGGCCGGTCTTGTTGGCTGACAATTTGGGCTGGCCAACGTGGTGCTTCCGCACGAACTGGCCTACGGTGACAAACAGCAGCCAGCCAACGCTGACACAGCACTTCTGTGAGACAGGAATCTGTCAACTTTTGTCAAAGGGAACTGCAACTGATTGTGTGCTACCAGAAACAGGCTGCCCTGTCCATGCTGCAGCAAGAAAGCCTCATCTCCTGTGGGTCTGTGCCCCAAAACCCACGCACACCTCCGTCCATCCTAGCAGCCCTCGCCCTTTCAATGACACAGCCTCAGTAGCCATCGCTATGGATTCCATACAACTCTTTACTCTTTCTTCCAGATTCCTTCCCAACTGGTGAACGGGTTTGAAACTTACTGGAAGTAGAGGGGAAAAGATGAACTACCAGACTAAAGGACCAACAGAATCATAACTGCAATGACTAGCTCGAGCTTTTGCTAGCTTACTTTGACTTCAAAATACTCATCTTGTTCTGGTGCTTTTTTTTAATCGTTCTGCTCCCACGGGTATCTGTTCTGAGACAGCAGACTGTGCCCATCTTACCTCCTACTATAATCTCTGCAGTTTTCCCTGCCAGCTGAGGAGACGCCTTGTACCCGTGCATCCCCCAGCCTTGCCCTCCCATACACCTCTGTCAAGGCACAGTACTCATAGGAAGCCACGCTCCCAAAGCTGTTCCGTGTCACCAAACGTAATCTCCGATAACAAAAGTGCAAAAGAACCAAGTACATTCTTTGCTTACTGGCAAGTAAAACGCAAAAGCTTATCTGGTGCCGACTGACTGGCTTCTTTTTATCGGTCTGCATGGCCCTGTGTGCCAGCAGCCACCTCCGCTGTGCGACTCCGGCGCAGCGCCGCAGCCACCCTAGGAAACGATTCAGCCTCCACCGGTATTGAAACTGAAAGCTCTGAAAACAATAGGAACGTTTCGGGGTGTTCACAGCAGGACAGGAAACGGAAAGGCCATCCAAAAATTAAGCAGGGTTGCTGCTGGAGCGATCGCCGGTTTCTCAGTCTGCCCGGCTGCAGACGTTCACGCTTTGAATCCCAGAACAGAAAACTGCAGCAGAAATTCCTGCCATTAAGGGCAGGAAGCTATTACGGATGCGTGATAACTTCCAGCTGGGATTGAACCTGTGGTCCTGCATCTGTCTTGAAACTAAGCATTGTATTTTAGATCTGCATCTAGCACAGGGCCATCAGCAGCAAGCCTTCTATGAAGTTCAAAAATCACACATCGTAACACCACGATGTGTTCCCAAACTGTGCCAACCAACCGTTAACTTCTCCCTGTCTCTGATCCCCAGGGCAGCCTCTGAGATGAAGGATTTATACAGGTAGACACGATCTCGCCGTATCGAACGCAGGAATGCGCGTGACACGCTGCCTTCGGGATGCAACATAGAATGGAAGGGGGAAAAAGCAAGATAGGAACTACAGAGGAAGACAAAATATCTTTTCATTGATTGGATTTTTAGCTTACTGTGGAGATAAAAGGTGCACGTGCAGTATTTGGCCTTTGGTGGCCACTCACGGAGCACAAAGAACTAAATTAGCACTAATTACCAGGAGCTCAGATTAGTCTCTCCCAGCCTGCGGAAAACACAAAGGTGAGTTTTAATAGCAGAGCAAGGAGATTAAGCAACACAAATTCTGACAAGAACCGTAAGAAAAGGGCAAGTAACCCCTGTGATCTAAAAATATAAAGCGGAGTTATACCAGAATTCCTTATTGTCCTGCTTGAAAAAGCCAGAGCTCTTCTCTTTGTCAAATTCCATGCAGGACAAAGAGGATCTATCAAGCCCATTCTGCAGTTCTAAAGAAACTACATCCAGACCTCCAGAGTTCCCAGGTCCGCTCCCCTTGTGATCAGGAAGACATTTGTTCAGTTTTAACATCACGGCCTAAGTCGGTGCCCTCTGGAGTCTTCAGTGTGTGTTTTCTCTGCATACCTTGGTTCCGCGGACACTGCCTGCTGTATGATCGAACAAAAATGCCATACAAGAGGAAAGCACGCGGCCCACTTCGGAACATCTTCTTTCCAAACACTTCTTGTTTAAATTGAAAGAACTCAATCATGCAAACTAAATATAGCTAAGAACAGCCACAAATATGCAAGGGTCTCGGCAGAAAAAAACCAGCATGTTATGTGTCTGTCCAACGGTTCTGGTATAAGGAAAATGTCTATATAAACGGATACATGCAAATATATATATAAAATACTTCAGGGGCAAAAGAATGTCTTCCTTATAGAAATTACCATGTATGACAAAGTTCAGCAGCTTCGGGGTTTGAGTTATGCTAACGCCACCTCAGAGCAGATGGAAGCAGGCTCAGCAGCGCACAAGAGAGCCTGCAAGAAGCAATGCAGCAGGTTGCACGAGGGGAATATTCTAATTTTCCAGTAGCAGGAACACGTTTTAATATCTCCACAGATGTTGGCCAATTTAAACAGCTCATGAGAAACACGAGGCAGAGAAAAACGTGGAGCTTTGGAACAGCATTCAACTCTTGTGTATAGCGCTCATTTTCCTTTCAGTCTGCTGAGGAAAGCTAATGAAGCTCTAATGAAGCCTCCTTTCCTACGGCTTTTTGTCTGCTGGTTGGAACTGCTGGAGTCTAGCAAAACACAAACTTCCTTTGACTTCTTTATTATTATTATGAGCATGGTAGATGCACTGACAGCATTTCTCCCTTTGCATGTTTTCTTGGGTTGAACAGAGAATGGGCTCCCGCTGCAGCTTTTTTGTTGGCGAAGAACTAATCCGATTTCTCTGTTCCACCTGGGTGGCAATATTCACAGAACCTGCAGGGCCCTGTCAGCCAGCCGCCGAGACCATGCTTAAAGTGGGTCAGAAGACTCCAAAGCTGTGAGCGGGAGTGGGACGATGAGGCTGGGAAGAGCAGGCAGGCGTGGAGAGACACCACGAGGCAGCGGGAACAGAGCCCAAGTCCCACTTTCCCAGCTGGAAATGCACGGCTTCAGAAGGGAAAAAAGCCTGCCGAGGGGAAAGCTGAAGGAGAGTCAGAGGAGACACGCCAGCGGAGGAGTGCAATTCATAACTAGCCAAAAGAAGTTTTCTAACAAACTATTATTAATAGGCCAAACAAATGTCTGTCTCCAAATCTGTCGACGAAACTCCTTCAGCCCAGCAGCACACTGCACGGTGTTCTGAGAGGATTCCACGCTCCTGTGGTCTCCCCATGGCTTCGCTGCAGACTTCTGGTAAATGGCAACAGAAGTCTCACCCCTTCCCTCCAGAGCTCCCACAGCAGTTTTCTTGTCTCAGTGTTACCAGCCTCCCAAAAAGCGTAGGCTTTGTGTCATTTAGGTCACCCCGATGAGATTCCTCGGAGGCAGCTCACAAAAGCAGGATGCAAGACAGAGCGGGAAGAACAGAAGAGGCTACTGAAAACCACACTGCTGAGTGTTCAGCAGCCTGGCCACGAAACTCGGTGCTCACCAAGCCATTCAGGGAGCTTTCCAGAGACACGGAGAGTGGGAAAAAGCTCTCACAAAGCACCTATGAGCAGGCGACAGGCCTGAAACACAGGACACCTCCGCAGCTCACTGAGATGTTGAGGCAGTGACACAGCAAAAGGGCAGCACTTAGGGAAACCTCACATCACAGAGAACATTTTCTGGTACATCTCCCTCCTGCAGGTGGCCGCAGTTCCACCGTGGTAAGCACAGCCTACGTTACAAAACTGCTGAAATACATGTTCTCGTAGCAACTGCACTCGTGGAATTTAAAGACCGAATTGCAGTGATTTGTGATTCATTTTTTTGCATCTCATTCCACAGCACTGAAAAACCTCCGTTCTCATCCTGCTCAAGCAACCTGCCATTTGGTGCATACATGAATATTCATGCGATGGAAGTCCTGGAAGTGAACAAAAGCATCTCAGAGGAACCCCAGGCTGCGCAGCCCGCGCCGTGCCACCAAGCGCAGTCGGGCATAATGCCCGTCTTCTCCAGTCCGTCAGCAGGAAGGGCAGGGGATGCCTGGAAGTGCCTTTATCTCGGGGCTCCCAGCGAGGAACGTCAGCTTTTAGGGATATCACTGACGAGGCAAAAGCAGCCTCCATCCTGGCAGCTCCCCTCCGAAGCTTCACAGATCCTGAGAGCAAACCAGCAGCTGTAAGTAGGAACTCCTGCAGAGGCATTTCCAAACACAGCTTCAGCCATAATTTCTAAAACATTCTTTTAAACAAAAGCCTGAGCAGAAATACCAACATTTCTTTGTGATGTACAGCTATATGCAACCTTCACATCCAAGAACTGACTCAGCTGGAGGCATCCCATGCAGGTAAGGAGAAAGCAGAAAGTGGTCTTTTGCTAACAGGCTTAAGACAAAATGACTGTAGCTGCTCAAAGACGATTTAATTTCATTTCTGTCATGCTGCACCGGATTAAATGGCTCGGGGTTATGTGGACACCTCAGCTGGGAGGGTTCACATCACTCAGGTTAAAAACACAAAAAGCTTGCCCACAACAGCTTGGCTTTGCTCCTTTTAAGCAGCCAGCAACAAAACTGGGAACGCTTCAGGTCTGTCAGCTTCTCTCTGTGAGCAATCCCCGAGAGCAACGCACACTGATGAGCAAAGCGTTCCGAAGGATTACTCCATTTCATGCTAAAAACCAACAACGTGTGGAACTGGAAGAGCATTTAGGCCCCACCTGCAGTCTGCATCCAGGCCTGGGGCCCCCAGCACAAGAAAGACGTGGAGCTGCTGGAGGGGGTCCAGAGGAGGCCACGAGGCAAGAGCTCCACCAGCGGTGTCACTCGCACTGTGACACATGCCAAAGCTCCCGAGTGCCCTCCATTTCATACGTTCCTTTCCTAGAAAGTGGCAATTTAACCGTAGGCTCGCGAGAGACTACATACCGCGTGTGACCACAGGTCAGCTCAGTCGCAGCAGCTCCTGGGCTTCCAGAGCTAGGGGTATCTGCTGTGTACTCAGTAACCCCAAGAGATTTCTGCTCCATCACCTGGCACAGAGCTCCAGAGTTTCCCCTCATATTGCAGCTGAAAACCATCTCATCTCCTCCTGTGTTTCAACGCTCTTGCCTACTGACTTCATTTCACATCCCCCAGATTTTTTCCAATTTTCCTTTTCGTGCAGGAATACGACCCGGTACGTTAGCGTTTGTATTTGCACCTCTATGAAAGCTATTACAACTGTGTAACACCACGGAGAAGATCCTGTTTTTAAAGCTCAGGGTTCAAGTTTTGGTATATGCCCCCCACCCCGTTATCCTTCAGTTGGCAACAGTGCTCCCAGGCCCGTGCCAGCAGTCCCTGAGGGACAGTCTGAACAATTTGCCGACGACCCAGACTAACCACGGCTTATCTGCAGAGCCTGCAATACAGCATGCTCTGCATCTCTGCCTGCAGCACCTGGAAAGAAGTCGTTACAATTTGATACCACCTGAGCCAAACGACCTGTCACAAGAGTATTCAGCAAATAAAAGCATTGCTGCTAGCAACGCATTCTGTGCAGACAAAGGAACCAAGCTGTGTACATGCACAGCAGAGCGATGTTTGCAGCACTGCTGTATTTGGAAGCAACTCATTAAAAGGTGAAGGTCTGATAAAGACATTTCAAGGCTGACTTAAATGTAAGTATAGAGTTCAGTTATCACAGTGACATCATCCGCTACCTCCTCTGCCTTTCAGTATTTCAGGCTTACAAGACATGCTTTGTAATTACACCCTTGCCATCGAACAGCTTTAATTTCTTGGGGAACAATTCAATATCTCAGATAATTAGCCCTGGGAGTGAGTCAGGCCATCAGTTCCTTCAACAGTACGGCCACAGCTTTGCGACCTGGGACTTCATTTCACAAAATCACAGCATGCTTGGGTTGGAAGGGACCACAAAGCCCCCCAGCCCCAACCCCTGCCAGGGGCTGGCTGCCACCCCCTGGATCGCAGAATCACAGGATGTTAGAGATTGGAAGGGACCTCGAAAG
>VXAV01004297.1:0-15255 GCA_013399715.1 Alectura lathami
ACTAGATGATCTTTCGAGGTCCCTTCCAATCTTTAACATTCAGTGATTCTGTGATTCTGTGAGTCAATGGAGGCATCTCCTTCTGGGTCTGTAGTCCTGGGCCTGGAAGAGGGCTCAGCTCCTGCCATACACACCACATGTGGGCAATCCTCCTGCTTTTGCCCAAGTGTGCACAAAACACCCTGATTCTAGTTCCCATGGCACATAATGGAGTTGGAGAGTAGCAGTGAGTTGTTGAGATGCAAACACCTGGTGTATAAATATATATATATACAAAAAAAATGATGCGCAACACACTTGTTCACAATCTGCTGACTGACGCCCATCCATTCCCCAAGGAGCGGCTGCCCCCTGGTCCACTCCCCTGAGGTTTACCGTTTCTTCACATGATGCCATCTTTTATGGAATATCCCTTAGGTCAGTTGAGGTCAGCTGTTCTTGTTCTGTCCCCTAATAGCTCCTTATGCCTCCCCAGTTTATACATGACACCAAGCTGAGTGGTGAAGTGGTTACAAGGGAAGAAAGGTATGCCATCCAGAAGGACCTGGACAAGCTTGAGAAGTGGGCCTGCATGAATGTAATGAGCTTTTCAAAGCCAAGCGCAAGGTGTTGCACTTAGGTCGGGGCAATCGCAGATATGTGTACAGACTGGGAGATGAACTAGTTGAGAACAGCCCTGTGGAGAAAGACTTGGAGGTTCGGCTGGACAAGAGGCTTGACATGAGCCAGCAGTTTCCAGGCCTGGGCCCCCAGCACAAGGAGAATGTGGAGCTACTGGAGCAGATGCAGAGAAGGGCCGCAAAGATGGTTGGAGGTTGGCATATCTCTCCAATGAAGAAAGGTTGATGGAGCTGGGTTTGTTCAGATTGGGGAAGAGAAGGTTCTGGGAAGACCTCATTGCAGCTTTCCAGTACTTAAAGGGAACTTATAAACAGGAGGCAGAATGACTTTTTACATGGTCTGATAGTGATAGGACAAGGGAGAATGGTTTTAAGCTAAAAGAGAGAAGATTTAGATTAAATGCTAGGAAGAAATATTTTACTCAGAGGGTAGTGAGGCCCTGGCAAAGGTTGCCCAGAGAAGCTGTGCATGTCCCATCACTGGAGGTGTTCAAGGCCAGGGTGGATGGGGCTGTGGGCAGATTGATCTAGTGAGTGGCAACACTGCCCATGGCAGGGGGATTCGAGCTAGATGATCTTTAAGGGCCCTTCCAACCCAAGCCGTTCTATGATTCTATGAGACATGCTGACTGGCTCTCCAGATGCTGCGTCTTGCCTTTCTTGAAGATTGGATTGAGATTTGCCTTCTTCTAGTCCTTGGGAAACTCTCCCAGTCACCGTACCATTTCACAGATAACTGAGAATGGCTTCGTCCTGACACCTGCTGGCTACTTCACATGAGTGTGTGCATCCCATCAGGGCCTATGGATTTATAGATACCTGGTTTGTTTAACCTGAGGCTGCCTAGCAAAAGTAAGTCTTCCTTGGTCCAGGTTTCCCTCTGGCCATTCGATGCCTAAGGTCTGTCTTAGTAGTAAAGACAGAAGTGAGTATCTCAGGCTTTTCTGTATTATCTGCAACCATAGCTCCTAACCCATGTACCAGTGGGACCAAAGTTCTCCTGGTAGTGTCATGGTTTTCCACAGGTATTCTGTATCATGACTTCATGTAATAAGCTGACACAGGTGGGAGGACTGCTAAGGGGAAACCACAGCCCCCAGAATGCTCCTGTCCCTTCCCATGTGGATTCTGGGCTCCGTGAGTTCCTCCTCCCCTCGCCTCTGATCGCCATTGTGGACAGACACAGTTAGAGACACTCCCTTCTTCTGAATACATATTGTTCCAATTTGTTAGACTGATTGCTTTCAATTCGCTTCATAGTGTGTTATCTTACATTCCTTTGCTGTTTTAAGTAAACCAGCTATCTTTTACCTCTATCATGCCTTCTCCTTTCTCACCCCACAACCCGACCTCTTTGGGGGTTGGGGGGAGGTGCGGCGTAGGCCCTGACATGGGACAATGTTCAATTAACACACAACAGGTAGCCATTTGCTAATGGCATCCCTCAGGGACCGGCAGTTGGGCCAAATCTGCTGAATTTCTTTATTAGTACTGTATGATTTTGTGGAGCATAGTTTTAACCCCTTGTTGATTATGTCAAGCTTGGAGGAACCCTTCAGTAACCTCATCTAGTTCAACCTGCCTTGAGCAGAAGAGCTGGAAAAGAAGATATTCAGAGCTTACTGACAAGCTGAGTTTTTCTAGAGTTCAGTGAATATTAGCTTTGGAGAGCTCCATGAAGACAGAAAATGCAGAGCAAGAGGAAAATAGAAGTAGAAATATAGGATGAGATAATATAAATATAGGAGATCCTGGTTTCCTGTGTCAACCGGCAAAAATGTTTTTGGATACATTTCATTTTAAAAGGTTACTTTTATCTGGATGATGAGTGGGTATGTTACTATGAAGTCTGTTGTACCTAAAAAAATCACCATCCTGTAAAAAACATACGGGTGGGACAATATTTAAGAGGTTGTTTCTGTTTCTGAAGGTGACAGACCAGCAGCAGGAACAGAGCCTACAAAGTCCTTCTTTCTGTTGAATTTGATGTCTGAGAGCTATGCCTTTAGGCATGAGCCTAATGAACCTTCCAGTGTACCTGTTAAGCCAGCAGAATGCACTCACTTGGAAAGTTGATTTTGGAATCCCCTCTGCCTGAGAAACTGATAGGCTGCATACCCAAGGAAGAGGCCTTGGGTATGGGTTTTTGTGTCCTTTTCCACCTGAGTATGTGATGGGCATATAACATAGACGTCTACCAGAAAGACCAGCAGCAGGCACGTGGCTTGAAAGATCATGGCGAGATTTCCTCTGTCTGTCACCTGACAGGCCCAAAGAAGATTGACGGGTTGGGACCCCTGCCTGAATGATGGTTTCTGAGATGATGGTTCTTTCCATCTACCTGGGCTTGTGCAAATCATTCAACACTGTCACGCATTACATCTTCATCTCTAAATGGGAGAGACATGGAATTGATGGATAGACCACTCAATGGAGAAGGAATTGATTGGATGGTCAAACACAAAGATTAGTGGTCAATGCCTCCATGTCCAGATAGAGATAAATGGAATCCCTTAGGGATCTGTACTGGGATTGCCACTATTTAACATCTTTATTGTGACACATGTGGGTCTGTGCAAACCTTGTGAAGATCAACAAGATCATGTGCAAGGTCAGGTACCTGGGTCAGGGCAATCCCATGCACAAATACAGATTAAGTGGAGAATTCACTGAGAGCAGCCCTGAGGTGAAAGCCTTGGGTGTGTTGATTAATGAAAAACTCGTTATAAGCCAGGAATGTGCACTTGCACTCAGAAAGGCAAGAGTATCCTGGGCTACATAGAATCATAAATCATAGAATCATCAAGTTTGGAAAAGACTTCCAATATCATCTAGTCCAACCATCTACCTACCATGAAGATTACCCACTAAACCACGGCCCTCAGTTCCATATCCAGATGTACATTGAACACCCCTAGGGACAGCAACTCAACCATGTCCTTGGGCAGCCTTTTCCAGTATCTGACCACTTTCTTGGAGAAGTTTTTCCTAATGTCATGAACCTCCCCTGGAGAAACTTGAGGCCGTTCCCTCTAGTCCTATTGCTAGCTACCCAGGAGAAAAGGCTGACCCCCACCTCACCACAACCTCCTTTCAGGTAGCTGTAGAGAGCAATAAGGTCTCCCCCGAGACTCCTTTTCTCCAGACTAAACAATCTCAGCTCCCTCAGCCACTCCTTATAAGACATGTGCACCAGACCCCTCACCAGCTTCATTGCCCTTCTCTGGACATGCTCCAGAGCCTCAACATCTCTCTTGTAGTGAGGGGCCCAAATTTGAACACAGGACTCAAGATGCTGCCTCACGAGTGCTGAGTATGGAGGGACAATCACCTCCCTGTTCCTGCTGGCCACCCTATTCCTGATGCAGGCCAGGATGCTGATGGCCTTCTTGGCCAACTGGGCACACTTCTTGCTCATGTTCAGCCAAGCATCAACCAACACCACCAGGTCCTTTTCCTC
The DNA here is from genome assembly GCA_013399715.1 of Alectura lathami. Taxonomy (NCBI): domain Eukaryota; kingdom Metazoa; phylum Chordata; class Aves; order Galliformes; family Megapodiidae; genus Alectura; species Alectura lathami. Next base: position 4,081 of record VXAV01004297.1, read on the forward strand.
AGCACAGTCTTCCAGCCAATCTGCTCCCAGCCTGTAGCATTGCCTGGGGTTCTTGTGGCCAAAGTGCAGTAGCCAGAAGACCACTAGGTCTTGTTGAATATCATCCTATTCGCCTTAGCCCAGCAATCCAGTCTGTATAGATCTCTCTCAAGGGCCTTCATACCGTCAGGCAGACGAACACTTCCTCCCAACTTGGTGTCACTTGCAAACTTACTGAGGTTGCACTCAATCCTATCATCCAGATCAGCAATAAAGATATTAAACAGGACCAGGCCTGGTACTGACCCCTGAGGAGCACAATTCGTGAGCGGACGCCAGCTGGATTGAACTCCATTCACCACCACTCTCTGGGCTCAGCCCTCCAGACACTTTTTCACCCTACAAAGTGTGAACTTGTCCATGCCACAGGCTGCCAATTTCCTCAGGAGAATACTGTGGGAGACAGTGTCATAGGCTTTTCTAAAGTCCAGGTAGACTACATCATCAGCGTTTCCTCATCCACCAGATGGGTTACCCAGTCATAGAAAGAGATGAGGTTGGTCAAACAGGACCTGCCATTCATGAACCCATGCTGGGTGGGTCTGATCCCTGGGTTGTCCCTCACATGCCGTGTGATCGTACTCATGATGATCCGTTCCATAACCTTTCCTAGCACCAAGGTCAGGCTGATACCTACCAGGCAGGGGAGACACCATGATCGGCAGGTGGTTTTCCCAGAGCGAGGCTCATCCCCTGCACTCCGGGTGTGCTGACCCCCGCGATTTCCCCAAATGCGGGAAACTCGACTGCATAATTTGTGGTAGTGGGGGACTGCGTTTTCTTTTTTTTTGATCCTCCTGGAGGAGATGCTGATCCTCCTGGAGGAGATGCTGAGGCACATGCGAGATGAGGAGGTGATCCGAGACAGCCAGCACGGCTTCACCAAGAGCAGGTCGTGCTTGACCAATCTGGTGGCCTTCTATGATGGAGTGACGGCATCGGTGGACCAAGGGAGGGTGACGGATGTCGTCTACCTGGACTTGTGCAAGGCCTTTGACACGGTCCCGCACCATATCCTTATCTCTAAACTGGAGAGATATTGATTTGATGGGTGGAATGTTTGTTAGATAAAGAACTGGCTGGAGGGTCGCAGCCAAAGGGTTGTAGTCAATGGCTCTACGTCCAGGTGGAGGCCGGTCACGAGCGGTGTCACCCAGGGGTCTGTGTTGGGACCGGTGCTCTTCAACATCTTTATCAATGACTTAGACTGTGGGATGGAGTGCACCCTCAGCAAGTTTGCTGATGACACCAAGCTGAGTGGTGCAGTTGATACCCTTGAAGGAAGGGATGCCATCCAGAGAGACCAGAACAGGCTGGAAAAGTGGGCCCACGAGAACCTGATGAGGTTCAACAAGGCCAAGTGCAAGGTGTTGCACTTGGGTCGGTGCAATCCCACGTATGTGTACAGACTGGAAGAAGAACTCCTTGAGACCAGCCCTGCGGAGAAGGACATGGGTGTCGTGATGAGGAAAGGTTGAGGGAGTTGGGATTGTTTAGCTTGGAAAAGAGAAGGCTCCGGGGAGACCTCATTGTGGCCTTCCAATACTTGAAAGGAGCTTACAGGCAGGAGGGGGACCGACTTTTTACACGGGTGGATAGTGGTAGGACAAGGGGGAATGGGCTAAAACTGAATGAGGGAAGGTTATGTTAGACATCAGGAAGAAATTCTTCACTGAGAGAGTGGTGAGGCGCTGGAACAGGCTGCCCAGAGAAGCTGTGGATGCCCCATCCCTGGCTGTGTTCAAGGCCAGGCTGGATGGGTTCCTGGGCAGTTTAATCTAGTGAGCTAGTGGTTGGCAGCCCTGTCCACGGCCGGGGGGTTGGAACTAGATGATCTCTGAGGTCCCTTCCAACCCAAGCCATTCTATGATTCTATGATTCTATGACAGAACTCAGAGGCTTGTAGTTCCCAGATCTTCCTTGCAACCCTTCTTGTAGATGGAAGCCACATTGGCAGGTCTCCAATCCTCCTGGACCTCTCCTGTTAACAAGGGACACTGAAAGATGGTGGAGAAACCAAGTGCATATGAAACAAACTGCAGATTACAGGTCAAAGGAGCTGATTCTCCCCCTCTACTACACTCTTGTGAGGCTCAACCTACAGTACTGTGTTCCACTTGGAGATCCTCAACAGAAGAAAGACATGGGCCTGTTGGAGTGGGTCCACAGCAGGGCCATGAGTATGATCAGAGGGCTGAAGCCTTCACAGGTTCTCTTGTGAAGGTAGGCAGTGAGAGTTTGGGTTGTTAAGCCTGGAGAGAAGAACTCTCTGGAGACACCTTATAACAGCCAACCAGTACCTAAAGGGACCTTAAAATAAGCTGGAGAGAGACTTTTTATTGAGTGAAGTGATAAGAGATAATGATTTTAAACTAAAAAAGGGAATATTTAGATTGCATACTTGGAAAAAATTATCTCCTATGAGGGTGGTCAGGCACAGGAATAGGTTGCCCAGAGAAGTTGTGGATGCCCCATTCCTGGAAGCGTTTAGGGCCAGGTAGGATGAGGCTTTGGGCAACGTGGTGTAGTGGAATGTCTCTGTGACCATGGCAGGGCTGTTGGCACTGGTGATCTTTAAGGTACCTTCCAACTGAAACCATTCTATGATTCTACAGTTCCCTGTGGTGAGATATAACAGCTCCCTGTGGTGAGCACAAAAGAGAAAAAACTGGAAGAACGTGCAGCTTAGAAGATGGAGACTGGGAACGAGGAAAAGGAAATGTCACTCACAGAGTAGTGCTGTTGTGCCAGAGGTCATCCAGCAGGACTCTGTGATCAGTAAATACCATTGTGTCACAAGGAACAGCTAGTGAGAGTGGAGAGACATCAGTTAAAGTAAGGCAATGCCAGGGTGACCACATGGTGAGGAGGTGAGGTAGGTGTCTTCAGCCTGAAGGAAAATAGGGGCAGGTATAGGACGTAGTAAGACAGCCTCTGGTGGAGAAGGCCAATGGCACAGGTGAGGTTGGAAGGCTCAAACACAACCAGGTCTTTGTCTCCTTGGCTACGGTAGTTGTGTCTGCTTTCAAGTCTTATGAGGTGACATGTTGTCCTCATGGTACTGGGGCTTCCTTGCCTCCTTTCAACCCTGTACAGAGGCCAGTAGGTGTCCTATCATTCTCCTTCACAGAGTGATACACACCCCACATCCCACTGACCATGTCAGAGCCCTTGGACATGTGTGAGGGACAGGACCTCCCTTCATGGGGGCTGGGGGACAGGGCATGGCCATTCCACTTCAACAAACAAATCAAGGGCTTTACTCAACATCAAAATCACCTGCACAGTGCTTTGATCTACCTGCAATCATGGCCTCCAACTATCTGCTCTAACAAGCCTGTTGGGACACTGTTGGTAATGGCCTATGGCTTTATGCAGCCTATCCTAGGCTCTATGCAGCACTGCTCAGCAACAACTAAAACATCAGTGTGTGTCATGGGTTAATTAAAGATTCTCCCATGACAGGGCCTAGCCCCCTCCCCCACACCCCCCCCCCATGGAGGCTGGGTAGAGGAGTGAGAAAGGAGGTGCGATTGAGGTATAAGTTAACTAGTATACTAAAACTGGCAAAAGAGTGCAAAATAATAAAATATTAAAGGAATTGAGAGCAATACATCTGACAAATTGGACAATATAGGAGTGTCTGCTAACCATGTGTGTCCACAGTGGTGAATGGAGACCAAAGGGGAGGGACCCCAGAAACCGGAAACCACGTGGGAAGGCACAGGAGCTTTGTGGGGGCTGTGATCCTTCCTCTGCAGGCCTCCTATAATATAGAATCCTTATTATCCACCCCTTGTTCTGCATCATTACATCATGCTTAACTTATACAACATGAACATACATACATACATCAGTACAAACATACATATATACATAAATGCATATATACATACCATTACTGACTATTTTCACCCAGCATCAAATCCCCTTGTGGCACACACTGGATTTCCCCATTTTTTTGCATAACCTACTGAACGCATCCAGGCCCTTGAGTGAAAACAGTCCCATGGATGGGCTTGCCTTTGCCTAAGGCCAGAATAACCCAAACTGTATTCCATAACATACTCTTCAGAGGTACTGTGGGGACTTTATCCCCATCTACAGTACGTAAGAGGCTGGACTGAGCAGGTCCATCTTGATTAGCAGGTCCCCAGGTGTTGACTAACCAGGTGGCTTCTGCTATGTGTTTGTCCCAATGTTTGAATGTCCCACCACCCATTGCCTTTAGTGTAGTTTTTAGCAGACCACTGTATCACTCTATCTTGCTGGAAAATGGTGCATGATAGGGGATATGATATACCCATTCAACACCACGGTCTTTGGCCCAGGTGTTTTTGAGGGTATTTTTAACATGAGTCCCATTATCTGACCCAATTCTTTCTGGGGTACCACGTTGCCACAAGACATGGCTTTTGAGGCCTAGTATGGTTTTTCAGGTGGTGGCATGGGGCACGGGATATGTTTCCAGCCATCTGGTGGTTGCTTCCACCATTGTAAGCACATAGTGCTTACCATTGTGGGTTTGTGGCAAAGTGATGTAGTCAACCTGCCAGGCCTCGCCATATTTATAGTTTCGCCACCACCCTTCATGACAGAGGGGTTTCATTTGCTTGGCCTGCTTCATTGCAGTGCATGTTTCACATTCATGGACTGAGGGGGGAGCACAGGCTTCAAGAACACAGACTCTGCACACGATCCAGTATGAATACGGCAAAAGACCTGGACTCTGCACACAATTCAATGCGAATACAGCAAAGACCCTTTATTATTCTCAGAAACTCCTAATATACCCAGAAACAGATACATGTGCACATAAACAACTTTTAATTGGCTCAGGCTGACATTCATGAGGCTTTAACAAGGCAAACACACACCCTCAATGCCACAGTGATTGGCTGGACTCGATTTCAATGCATCCTGTTTGTTTTGGTTAAAATTCTTTATCTCTTGAGCAGACGCTTTACTGCTGTTTTTCTCTCCAAGGTGACTTCAAGGACTTGACTACATGCCTCGGGCAAGCACTTCATATGGCTGGCTCACAACATGTCCACCGTCTCGTAGATATGTCTCTACAATTCCCACTCCTTTTTCTTGAGCCAGCCATGCACTACTGACCGCTTTATGAATCATGTTTGACAGATATTGCATAATACAGGGAACAATTAATAATATTGCTACTATTACTAACAAGATTACAATACAGCTTTTAACTATGCTAAGTAACTACCCTGTAAGACCCCATCCTTGCAACAACCCGTCCAACACATTCACTATTGTCAACTTATTCATGTCTTCTCTTAGTTTTTCTAATTTCTTATGTATAGATTCTGAATGGTCGGACAAGTTCATACAACACATCCCATCAAAATCCTCACAACCATACCCATGCACTAAAAGTAAAAAATCAATTGCTGCTCTATTCTGTAAAGTACCATGTCTATTATCACTTACATCAGTTGTTAACTCTGCTATCATTTGTGAAGTTATATTCAACTCATTTCTAGCCTAACACACAAGTTTCATGATATCTCCTAATGCTTTTCCTGCCGCAACGCTAGATGACAACAATGCTGTGATCACTCTCATAGGAGTGTTCCAAAACTCTAATTTATCATTACAATTTCCTGGCAGGAGGTGAACTGACCGTTTCTGTCTTCTGACAGCCATGTTGTTACACTTTTTTAGCATAGAGTGCAAACTGGGATGAAACATCATTAACTTTTCAATATAACATAATCCCCCTGCAGCTTTTGCTGGAATTCCATGCCACTCTCTATCACCACAGATCAAAAACAATCCTGGTGGCAATTGTTTTGCTGTCTCAGAGCCATTACAAATGGGTGATACTGTCCTGTTACAATAATTTTGGTCATCAATATATAACTTCTAATTTGCTGTTAACCACACTGTGGCACTCCCTGCAAACTGCTGCCTTAACCCTATATCTCTCCAATTTATTTTGTTTCCTCCAAAACTAATACAACTGTTATTGGGGACTGATCCTAAGATGTCTAACTCTTCTGGTTCACCCTTTGAACTATTAAGGTTACTGTTGATTTGTTGTTGCCAATAGGCTTCCCACAAACTTGGCTTTTGACCTGAAGCTCTCTCTCCACATCTACTTTTACATGCACCACCACCTTTGGTATTTACCCATTCTTGCATGACATTCAAAGTGCTATTTGTCCATGTATAATTTCTCATGAATGCTACAAAATCACTAGGCTCAAAATATGGTACTCCAATGAGACAGGTTCTAAATGGGTCGCCTGGGGTTGCTATAAAGGTAGACAAAACGCTTCTGCGCCTGTCTGATTTGCAATGGCAACCCAAATGTTCTGCTGTAGATTTATTTTCAGAGCAGGATGATAGCATCCAACTCCTATAATGACACCAAATATTACCCCTAGTTCCTTCATGCTTGCTCTGTCAAGGTTGTTCCACTGGCTCTCACCACATCTTCAGCCCATTCACTTTCCTTGTTGATCAAGGGTCTCATCCTTAGCTGGTACCCATCTGGTTCCTTGATCTGTAACAACACATGCATAACCCCTTCCCCAGGTTAGTAATTGGAATGGTCCTTCCCAAGTCACTGACACTCCATTCTTTACTGAAACTTTACATTGATTTGTTTTTACACTCAACAAGCTCCCTTGCAATGCCGCCCCATGTTTAACCATCGGTGGTACTAAGCTGTCTTGTGGTAAATGCAAAAAATTAAGAACATACAATGCCTTCAATAGTCTTTCTCCTGGTGATAAGCCCTGCTCTCCCTCTTTTTGTTTTAAAAGAAGTAGCTTTAATGTTTGATTCATGCGTTCTACAGTGGCTTGTACAGTTGGCAGGTGAGGTATCCCTGTGATATGCTGTATTCCCCACAGTTGAAAAAATTTTCTCGTGCTTTGTGCAACATAACCAGGGCCACTATCAGTTTTTATTATTCTCGGTACGCCTAACACAGCAATAGCTGCACACATATGATGTTGTACGTGTTTACTGGTCTCACCTGATTGTACCGTAGCCCATACTGTCGTAGAAAAACAGTCTACACTAACATGGACATATTTTAACTGCCCAAATTCTTCTATGTGAGTCACATGCATTTGCGATAGCTCCAATGGTCCCATCCCTCTGGGATTCACTCTGCCAGGCATGCCATGTGTAAACTGTTGACAATCCAGACATGACTGAACAATACCTTTTGCTTCTGAGTCTGTAAGCCCAAACTGATGACGTAAAACTTTAGCTGCTTAGTGGAAAAATTCATGTGATCGTCATGCTTTTGCAAATCGGTCAACAGGTGGGGCTGTCCACAAGGAAGCAACTAATCTGTCTGCTCTCTGGTTACCGACTGCTAAGCTCCCTCCTAGACCTGTGTGACTTCTAATGTGTGTAACAAAATATTTATCTGTCCCTCCTGATACTACAATCCAAAGTCTTTGAAAGAGCCTGTATAACTGCAAATCCTGCACTTCCTTTAATAATGCTCATTCTAAACACGTTACTACTCCTGTTACATACAAAGAATCACATACTACATTTACTGGGACATTTTTCCACACTTCAAAGACCTCTACTACTGCATGTAATTCCAACTGCTGTACGGACCCTGATCTATCAGTTATCACTATGCCTTTCCATTTACCCTCTTCTTGCCATGTTATGGCTGCCTTTCCTGATCTTCCTCCGGCGTCTGTAAAAACTGTGATTCCCTTCACAGGTTGTAATGCTAGCTTGGGTCTTTCTTCAGTGGGATTCTTATGGATGACTCCAAAAAACCTATGCAGTGGATAGTGTACTTTTACTTCCCCAACACAGTCTAGCAAGGCGACCTGTAATGCTAAGCTTTGACTCAATACCCATGCCAAATATTCTGCTAGTAATGGTACAATGATAAAACAAGGCTCTTTCCCTTCTATTTTGACAATACGACTATGCCCTTTCATAATTATCTGAGCTATTACCTCTATCCGAGTTGTCACTGTGCGTTTAGGTTGCAGCGACAAAAATATCCATTCTAATATTTGCAAAGGATCTCTACTCTGAGTAGCCCATTGCATAACAATTGCAAATGGGTGACGATCGTGATTTACTACGGCAAGACCTATCGCACACATCAGATCCCACCTATGTGGGTAAGTCTTCCCGATTTTATCATTAATTTGATGTAAAGCCTGTTTTGCTTCCTGGTTAAGTACTTGGGGAGCATCTACACCGCCTCCTCCCCACAACAACGGCACCAAAGGCTCTAAATCAGCATTTGTAATACCACACAGAGTCCTGATCCAGTTCAAGTCTCCCAGCAGTCTCTGAACATCATTCAAGGTGTTGACTTTAGCATGAATTTCTATCTTTTACTGCTGGACTGTTGACTTATCTATTTCCCATCCCAGATATTTCCAGCTAGGCAATCTCTGCACCTTCTCTGGAGTGATCTGCAGTCCTTTCTTCTTGAGTTCTCTTTCAAGTTCTACAAGTAGTTGATCACTTGACATCTGTTGACCTGCCACTAAAATATCATCCATATAATGATAAATGATCAGTTCGGGGTGTGCCACTCGCACAGGAGCAAGTGCCCAGGCCACATACAATTGACACATAGTTGGCGAATTTTTCATTACCTGTGGTAACACCACCCAGTGATATCTCCTCATGGGCTTGGCCTTGTTTACACTTGTTGTGATTTAAACAACAAACTGTCTCACAACAGTAGCTTGCTTTCCCCTCCCCCTCTGGAGAGCAAGCTAGAGGCTGCCGGAGGCTGCCGGTGGCCAGTATCAGTGTGGGGAGGAGGGAAAGTGAGAGGAAAATAAAAGGTAGAGCTTGAGAGTTAGTATAATTAACTTTACTATGATATTAAAAAGTGAACGTAAGAGATTTGGAGTAGAACAATTAACTTACAGCAAAAGGCAAGTTCTCACCCATGTGCCAGCCCGACCACCCAGCTCCAGCCCAACTGCGCCGAGAGAGGACCCACCCCACCACGCCTACGCGCACCTGCCTGTGCCGCGCGGTCCCGCGCCAGTCCAACACAGCACTGCAAACCACGGCTTTTTCCCCCCTCGCCCCACTCCCCTTTTCCCAGAGAGCAGGGTGCCATGATGTATATGCTATGGAATACTCTGTTTCTCCTTAACTCTGTTTTCAACCATGACAACACTAGGCACTGAAAAATGAAAATTTTTCATAATCATCCGGATGCAGTCCAATTGTAAAATAATAATCTTTTAAATCAATAACTAAAATGTCCCAATTTAACGGAATCATGACTAGTGATGGAAGACCAGGCTGTAATGCTCCCATGCCTTCCAGAACTTCATTGATTTTCCTAAGATCCTGTAATAAATGCCATTTACCATTCTTTTTTTGGGATGGTAAACACAGGTGTGTTCCAAGGACTTGTAGTGGACACGATATGGCCTCTGTTCAGCTGCTCCTGTACTAGTTCTCGTAAACGGGTGATTTTTTCCTTTGTGAGAGGCCATTGATCAACCCATATAGGAGTCTCAGTTTTCCATCTTAATCGCAAAATGGGTCTCCCCTCATCAATGGCCTCCCCTAAAAACCTCTTTCACTGCAATTATACGAGTATGGAGCTGACTTAAAACATCCTGTCCTAGAAGATTAATCGGCCCCCTCATTACAAATGGCCGCACACTACACCGAGTCCCATCTTTCATGCTCACTTGTATAACCTCTTTACTTACTGTCACTGTTTGCACACCTCCCACCCCACAATAGGTACTGTGGGATGTTCCAATGGCCAATGTGGTGGCCAACTGTGCTCACACACAATAGTGACATCAGCTCCAGTATCTGTGAGCATATTGAGCACACAAGTATAATTCCCTTTATTTATTAGGGTCACTTCTTCCATGGTTTTTTTTTCTTCCTAATATCCATAGCCCAAAGTATGTCTGCAGGACCAGTAGAGCCAAAGCTACCAGTGCCACGTCATTTGTTATCACTTTTGGGAACAGCGTTGCGAAAGGGTACGAACTGGCCAATCTTAGTCCCTTCTGGAATGTGAACTGGTGGATTTGGCGTCCCAATAATTATGGAAATGACTCCTGTATAATCTGAGTCAACAGCTCCTGGCACAACAAACAGACCCGTCCGGGACACAGATGACTGCCCTAACAATAGAGCGCTCAATCCGTGTCCCAGTGGGCCTTTCATATTACCAGGGATACACGCTACTTTTGTGTCAGTTATTGTTACACTCACTGCTGTTGACACTCCCTGAGGTGGCAGCAGTGAGAAATTTTAAAAAGGAAATGAAACCCTTGATGGAGGACCCAATTGGATTGGCTGAACAATTTGGTCAATTTTTGGAACGCAATATTTGTTCTTGGGCTGAAATGATGTCAGTTTTGAGTATACTGTTTAATGGGGAGGAACGAGGAATGATAAGGCGAGCTGCTATGCGGGAGTGGGAGAGATAGCATCCGCCGGGACCAGGGGCAATTTTAGCAGAGACTAAATATCCCATAGCAGACCCGCTCTGGGATAACAGTCAATCAAACACACAGAGAACATATGAGAGATTTACGAAGAATAACTGTTGCAGGGATTAAAGGAGCGATACCTCAGACCCAGAATATTACTAAAGCCTTTGAAGTCGAGCAGGGCAAGGATGAAACTCCCACTGAATTTTTGGAGAGACTTACAGAGGGAATGCGGAGGTATTCAGGGCTAGATCCTAATGAGTAAGTAGCACAGCAGCTGTTGAAAGTTAATTTTGTGACTAAATCCTGGCCAGACATATGAAGGAGGCTTCAGAAAATAGAGAGGTGGAATGAACAGTCATTAGAAAGTCTTTTGAGGGAGGTGCAGAAAGTGTATGTCAGAAGAGAAGAAAAACAGAAGCAAAAAGAAAGAATGATGTCTTCTGCTGTAAGCCAAGCAGTAAGACAGGGAGCGGAACCCCAGCAGAAACAGAAATTTCAAGGGAAACAAGGTGTGGGGTGGAATCAAGATGAAGGGAATAGGAATTGCAGGAATGAATGGAATGAGAAAAGGAGATTCTTTCCTAGACAGCCAAAAAAACAGATGCAGAGAAAATGCTATCAATGCGGACAGGCAGGCCACCTTAAAAGGGAATGCCCTGAGTTACAAAAGGAGAATCGACTG
>VXAV01004298.1:5513-16117 GCA_013399715.1 Alectura lathami
AAAAAAACACCTACTAAGTCCCTTCTATTTCAGCCTTCCTAGAATTTTTGTACAAAGAAGTTGGACAGTTGCCTTGGTTGTTTTGCTAGGCATTGCAATAACAAGAAATTTCATATCCACTGTTTCTAAATAGTGACTTTGTTGCTATTTCCATTGTCTTTTCAAGGAGAAGAAGATTTGATATAAATAAATAGATATGTATATGTTTGAATGGCATTAGAAGAGCAGAGCAAGACTCTCAATACCTAGGAAAGGCAGAACCAGACAAGATATGGAGGAACTTCCTTGTGATTTATTAATGCAAAAAACACTTAATGGATAGAAACTGCAAGCTGTGAGCATTACTGGCCAGGTTTCAAACCATCAAGGCCAGCTTGAACAGCAGCTGATGTTATTTTGGTATGTGTTAATATGATCTTTGAATGCAGATAATTTGGGGCTATCAAGTCCTACAGTGGTTAATCTGTGTAAGTAGTGCCAGTGGTATGACAACTCTCCTTTTTGTTGGCAAACCTCAGATTTTTGTATTACAAGTTCCTCTATCATCTCCTTTCCTTATGTCAGGGCAAACAGTATGTTCCCCAACACAAGGAAACTGCCATGTCTACCTGGGACCTAATGCCAAGAAAACATTAAAACAGTCAATCAATAAAAACTGATGGGAAAATTTACAGCAGATTCAACCAGGACATTAACAACTGGTCAGGGTGTCTGAAACTGAAAGACAGAACAGTGAAACATCTTACTATTTTAACATGCTTATATCTAACTATACCATTAAAAATATATCCAGAAGATATGGAACACTGCCATATCCAACCTTGGCAATTCACTTGCTAGAAACCAGCAGCTTCTGCTTCTAACTTCAAATTGCAACAGTCTGCAGGCCTGACAGCACCTCTCCATCTGCAAACCTTGCGTGGGATGCCATTGCTTCTAAAACCCTGCATTGTCAAATAGATTCTTATCTTCACCTTCCTCTTGCAGATGTAATATAAAATTAATATATAGCATTTTTAACTCAGGTGACCTTTTAGGCATTGATCCAGAATGCTAGAGGAAAAGGTTACTCAACGTAGTTGCTTTGAATAATATATTAATAGTGGTGAAGCATTTTCTTTCAGTCTGCTTTGGTTTTCTGAGTTTTATTTTAGAATGTTGTGCTTTAGAATGGTAAGTTAGGTATAAAGAAAGAAGAAGGTAAATGTAATCAGTTGAAGTTACAACTGAAGTCTGTGCCTACCCCCGTCCCCCACCTAAATAAAAGCAATGATGTTTTTCAGTTCCATCACACTCTTGGAAAATCCAAAATGCACATACAATTCCCTACCTAATCTGCTAAAACATTTGCCAATGACGTGCTCAGAATATATAATCATACTTAGAAGTCACTACTTGATATTTGTATATTTCTTTACTCTAAAGATAACTGACTCGTTAGTTATGAATTCCTCCCTGCTCCAAAAAGTCCAAATATTTATACATAAGAAGCTTGCTAGCTTCTTTCACGAGTTCATATGACCTGGTTGCCCAAAATAGGAGGGTGAGCAGACTCAGTAATGCGGGAAATCTTTTCGTGTTGAATATGCCTAAGTGTTTGACCTGAAATTTATTTGCCCTTTGAGTCTTTGCTGTATAAGAGCTTTAAAGGTTGCATAACGATTTGTCTGCCAAGAGTCATCACAGACCTATTACATTAACAGTGCAAAGAGTGCTATCCAAGACTTACAAATTGATTTGAGGAAATTTTTTAATTTGGATAGGAAAATATTTGTAATCGTCTTTTTACTGAGGCTCATGATGTAGCAGAGGGTATGAACAAAACAGGGAAAATATTGCTTGGGTAAGGAATCAGCATAGCTGTGGGTCCACTTCTTCCTGTGGCCTCCAGGGCATACTCTTGGTTATCTCCTTCGGCACCGTGGTTAAAATTGTCCCATTACTTCTCAGTTGTTGTATACTTTCAGAATTTAGCCTGAGCAAGAAGCATTAGAATTAGAATTAGAATCAGCCATTACGTCTCCATTTCCTTGGAGGCCTGTTTCTGATCCCACACCATGGCATCCCCCATANCCCACCCAATGGCATCCCCAAAATAAATACCCCCCAAAGACTTAGGCCATGACTGCTTCCCTTATGTTTATTTAACAGAATAAAACATCTGGTGGGTTCACAGGAGTTACTGCTGATGCACACTAGCTACAGAAGAGACTAACAAGAGACTCTACATATAAAAAAATGCTTTTACTTGCACTGAGTATAACCTATATAAAAATGTGTTGGGGTTTTCCCTCTCTATTTGCTCTATTTAAGCTTAGTGAACTCTGAAGATGAAACAAATTTGAAAAAATACTTTCATTGTTCTAAAGGAAAACAATAACTCCAGATTTGCATAATTAGTAGAATAAATGTTCATCTTTGCAAACATTAGTTTATGCAGCAGATGTTCACATGAAAAAGCCTGAGAAAAAATAATAAAAAAGGAGGTACAAAAGGACAGGTACTGGCATGAAAATACATTGTTGCCTGAACAGGAGTAGGGGTGATACTGTGGGGTAATGGACAACAATAGTGGGAACTTACTCAAAGAGGAAAACAATATGGGTTATGGAATACTGGAATCAGACAGAAATGAACAGAAGCTGTGGACAGAGCAGCCAGTCAGAAAGCAAAAGCATAAATAAACTCAGAGAGAGTTTAAGCAGAAAGAGACAATATTTTGTTCTCACTCTCCAAAACAAACAAACAAACAAACAGACAAAAAATAAGAGCATTTTTATATACTTCTGTGTGTAATTACATACTAGTGCTCATGAAAAGCAGATGTAAATGACACAGTTCCTTATAATTTTTAAGGAAGCACCCTCTGGAAAGGCTCACAGATCATGCGGCTTTACAAAATGTTGTCTAATACAAATATTTTACAGCATCATTGTGACCACAAACATTTGCTTTCATTAAACAAACAAGCAAAGGAGAAGGAGAAAATCTCATTCTTTTCTCACAGGAGCTTAAACCAGGAGTGTTTCCAGGAGAATCCACGGAATTGCATTTATGCAAAACTGACTGTATCGTGTTTGAAATCTTTGGCTGTTAATGGTGTTACGAGGATCATTTCAGTTCAGTGTGACATTTTTCAGTGATGATTTCACTGCTGTACTCTGTAGAATGTTATGAGACTAATTGGCATGTACTGTAAGTATCCATTTCATTGAAACAGAAAGCAGAGAAGTGACATGTCATTCCCAGGTCTAGAGCCAGAATTGCCCATCCCAAAGGATTAAACATACTTCTTCACATCCAAAAGTCTCAGGAGTTTATCAACTCCCGGATTGTATGCTTTCCAGTATACTAAAACTTGAGCTGTGAATCTAGAGTAAAAAAGTACAGTTTTCCTTTCAGGCAACTTTCCAAAGCAATTAAAAATACAGCATAAAGATGTGCTGCAAAATTAAAATGGAAGATTTTGGAAATGTATAAATACTAATGTAAATAATAGCCAAGAGTTTACCCTGAAAGCATGAAGACAGAATTCTGATTCTGACTGCTCTGAGTTTCTAATGTCTGTAGGACAGTACATTGCCAAAAAAGCTGTGCAGTTCTCTGGAAAAACAAACAAAAACCATTACTTTAACCCTTTCCTACTACACAACTGCATCTAAAGGTCAGTATCAGACTAACTAAATAATGGAGTAGAACTCTTCATACACTATTTAAAATCTCTAGACATCACTAATTTTTTAAACAGGAAAATAATTAAAGTAAATTGCACACAAGATATGTCTGTACTGAAAAAAAAAATACATCGGTGTTTATTCCTAGAAGTCCATTTTAGAATATTTTCCCCTGTGATCCACAGGTCTCATTCAGGAAGTGTTTTTTACACTAAACTATGCAGAAAGGGAGAAGACAGTAGAAATTAGGAAGACTGCTTTATCTCATTGAATCAAAGTGATTTCCAAAGTACTTTCCACTTGAGGTGAATATAACTTACTGATCCGTTCATTTTATGTACCTAGCTCATAAAGCCTGCAAACCTGCTGTATCTCCTATCTGTTCGAAGTGGCTGACAAATACTCTCCTTTCCAAAGGTCATTTTGTCAGTCTGCAGTGTCCAGCAAGATCAAGGTAGTCCAAGAAAGGAGTGACACCAACAGATTCCAAACCCAGGGAAGCCGGCATTGCAGGCTCAGGATGAACACTCATCTTCACATGTCTGTACCTGCTCATTGCTGCAGGTTCTGCATTCCTCCTCTTCACTGACATTCTGCAAGAGAGCCAAAGGCTGCTGACAGTAACTACAGTAACACTCCAGCAGCAGGGTGGCTTTGTCTTGATTGTGGTACTCATCAAGACAATATCACAGGAGTACTAAAACGCCCAGTTACTCAGTAGCTCTCATTTTTCACTTCTCAGCAGTTAGAAAGGAGAGTCCAAAGCCAAGTTATCATTGGTTTCAACACTTAGTAGGTACGGGATGGTAGAAGATCTCAGGGATACTATGACTCCGTGTCTGAGTTCTAAATTGTTTGCTGCATTACTGAGTATGACACAGTGAGCAAGATCTCTTTACAAGAATAGTTCTTAGCAAGGGTGTGAGGCATAGATGGAATACCAGTAGCTTGTTAAAACAGGCAGAGAGCCATGACAGCAGGCAGGCACATATTTCTAATGCAGCATAAGAGATAAAAACTAGCTGTAAGGCTACTACAGCCTAAGACCGGTGTACATTCTTCCCTTTCCCAGTTACTCACCAACTGCCACACATACTTAATAGAGGTATTTCTTGTGCCAGTTTAGAGATCTGATCTGAGCCAATGCTGGCTATGAGTACTGCTCTGCATTCTTTACATTCTCTAAATCAAATAATTCAAATTTCTTCTGTAGAAGAGTGTTAGAGTTACTTGTTATTCAGTGACAACAGAGTTAATCTTTCTCCCAACTAGTCCAGTCTTACACCAGCACAGAAACAAGGAAACCACTGGGATTCTACGAACTTAACACTGGTAGGAGGCAATTGAAGGCTGAATCACAGCTACCAGTCAGAGTAGTTCAGTCTCATAGAAATCCAATCCTATCCACAAGTTCAAAACTTGGTACCATCACACCTGCCTTAGAAGATTCTAAGCCGGTCGTAGCTTGTTCTTCCCAAGGGCAGATAATGAGAGAATATTGTCTATGGAGCCAGCCACTCAAGGACTTTATCACACTCCTTAAATTTTTCTCTGCTGCTCTGTCTTGTTTTAACTCCTGCCCTCATCATTGTTGTACCCGAAGTTCTTCCAAGAGCCCTTTAAGCAATATGAATTACACCTGCAATGCATGTTTCATTATTTTATCCTCTCCCATCAAGTATAAAAGAAGACCTAGGAAAAAAAAGAATTCTAGAGTAATGTGCATAAATGCTGTTGCTCCTGCAAAGTTCAAAGGAAGAGAATGTAAGCATGCTCATAAAGGACAGTTTAAGATCTTATAAAGGTTGACTGTCATTGAAAGCAATCATACAATTACAGTAAGTAAAATAACTGTAAGATTGGTGTTCTTCAAAATGTTATTCACCAAGATCCTAGCAAGCTAGGGACAAAGACAAGAGAAATAGCAGAAAAAAATTACTCTGCAGTAACATACAATAAAGTGAAAACATTTACTATGAAGGACAGATTTATAGAGAGTTCTGGTAACCCTCTTCACATAATTCCAAGTGGTTTCACTTGGCTGAAATGATTTCCATGGAAAAGAGCCAAAAAAGGAGAGCGCTCTGCCGCTCCTCTTCTGGGAAGGACAAACACACACTTGTTGGATTCACAGCAACCAACTTACTGAGGAGGGTAGCATGTGTTTGTGGATGAGAAAGGTAGGGGCTTGCTAATCTATCAATATTTATCTACTAGTAACAGGATTTGGGGGATTAAAAAAAAAAAAAAAAAAAAAGTGAGTGGTGAAAAAAAACTTTTACCAGAAAACAAAAATCAATTTTATCATTTATTTCACCAAAAATCAAGCACTGCATTTTTTAAACATTGCTGCCATTGACTGGTGTAGAAAATAAATACCTCGCTAGAGAAATGCCAAAACTCAACTTCAAATCTGTAACAACCTAAACTTGCATTGAGACATAAGACCTTGGAAAAATACTTTGCCTCCTGGAAGCCAGCTTCCAGGAAGAGATTGCACTCCATTCTCACAAACAGACACATTCTTACCTAACATCAGTACTACTACATGCTGTCTGCAGCAATTTAGATAAGCATGTGATGCTGATTCTTCCCAAATTTAGGAGAACATATTTGCAATCATAATCAATATATTCCCCATTTCAGAAGACGAGCTTTCCAGTTAACTAGGACTGTTGAAGAAGGAGTGACTTTCCTCTTTTTTCCATGCTGACCATCAAGGTCAGTAGCAGATTTCCCTTAATTTCTACAAAGGCTGCCTCAGACAAAATAAACTTGACCAGCCACACAGATAGAAACATTTCCTGACTTTAAGGCAAAGAAGATATCATTTTGGATATCCCCCAAAGACATCAGAGAACCTAACTTAGCAAATGCAACACATGAAAAACCAGATGTCTCCCCTCTCTTAAAGGGCAGTGGCAATAAAAATTGAGCCACCAGTTTTGCAGAATTTGCCAGCTAGAGAAGGACTCTGAGAAAACTGTACAATAAACCGTACATGCATGGGATATTATGTTACTTAAAACGTACTAATCCTTGTTTTCACTTGGCATCCTCAAATGTACACTGAAGCTAAATAGAATATTCCTATGGATTTTTGGGTGATCTGAATAATTCACAAATTCTAATTGAAACTGACATTGAAAGAATTAATAGAAAATAAAAAATTAGGCAGTCCAAAAATGTTCTTCTGAATTATTTTCTCTTTCTAGGTTTCATGTATACCATTAATAAAAGTGTCATCAATCTATGTTAAGCAACATATTAAAATCCAATTACAAATAACACCCTTGCAGTTTTGCAAATTACAAGAGGCAATTTGTAGAATGTGGAGATCAATATAGTTCATTTAATATAATGGTACATTTCTCTTTTACTTTTCCTGAACATCCTCCTGGTCATGTAAACTTCTTTTCTCCTAAGCTAGCTCAATTTTAATGAACTAGCCTGCTGGAAAATTTAGGACCTTTGTTTCTCCCCCACTACTATCTACATACATATATATTTCAAGTGATAAAATGTGTTTAGATTTTCCCCTTTTTGATACTGCTAGATTTATCAGCATTTTCCAAGAGGCATCCTCGAGATCTGCCTTGAGACGGCATTGCTGAAATGCTGACATAGCCATTTTTGCACCCAGGTGACAATTCAGGCTTTGAGTACGGTTCTTAACAAATGAGAAAGTAAAAAAGCATCCAAATAGCTGGTAAGAAACTAGTCAGTTCTTGGTTGCTCATCTGTCAGTCATTTCTTTCTTCCAAAACTATTACTTCACCCATTCTTTTGTCACCACTTAGTCTGGTGTCACATAAATCATTGATGTGTGAACGAAAAGCAATCTTTTGAGAGAACACTGCAGTGTTGCATTACAAGGAAGCCTTAAAGGAACATAAGCACATTAAAAAAAAANNAAAAAAAAAAAAACTAATATTTTCATGGAACACAATTATTTCAACCTACTCACTGGCACATAAGATAGTTGTCTGAGACAGAAATACAAAATTCCAGAAGAAAATCTATTTATAATGCTAGGTATTTGCAAAGAAGATTATTTTTGCACAGAGTTTTCAGCAGTCTTCTTCCACTAGGATGCTGCTAGACTTATGGTAACAATTGTTAACATGCCAAAATCTTTGCAAATAAACCTGCTAATGTTCTGAAGTAACCAAACACTAAGAAGACCATGCAGATTAACTTCTTGCAGGAAATCCCATCCATCAGCCTCATCACGTAAACTAGGGCACACAAAAATATGCCTATACTTGATACATAAGGGCTGGAAAAGAAATAAAAGTGTGAAATGCCACTGACAGAATGGTAACAATCAAAATATCTCTGCTAATAGCCATCCTTTTTACTCATAATTCAAGCAAGTGACAGAATAGCGATATGTATGAGTTCAAACAAAGGATGCTGGCTAGAAAGGATGTGTATATTTTTCTTGCAGAAAAAGTTAAAAGCACAGGAGACGAACCGAGCAAGAGCCCTGGACATACTACCTTCTCAATGACCAAGTTTAAATAGCAGGAGTGTGGAAGAAGACCAAAATAAATCCATAAATGTTTCACTACAATATGCCTTTACAATATCTGCTGTGGAGTTCCACAGAAATCAAAGCATTTTAAAGCATAACAATCTGAATCGAGTGGCCATGTTCAGAGGATGTAACGCTACAGAGGTTACATGCTTTCAGCTGGCATTTGACTAGCTGCAGCCATAGTCCTACCTCCATTAGCCAGCTAAGGTACTCTGCTGGAAGAATTCTCCATACCTCAATGTGCTGCAGCACGTGTTGTGATGTCTGGGGAGAAACTCTGCTCTCTTTTGGAGCAGGAGATAGACAACAATTCTGAAGAAAATATTAGTTCTGTTTCTGTTGGGCACTTTCGGGCACTGCCTTGAAAGCAACCACTTACATGTCATTGTGTCCACCCCCTGTATCACGTATGGGAATACGTCTAGCATGCCTAATTCAAAGACTGACACAACTTATTTCAACTTCTCTGCTTGTGGTAGGGTATTGCTGTTAGCCACAAGATTTGTTGCTATCACTGTAGCACTAAGTAAGCACAAACCCCTGATGATGAACTCAGACTCTGATTAATTCAAAGTAAAGTTAAATATATAACACAAAAGGAGGTTTTTAGCAGGATGGCATGGGCATATTGGTGAGCACTTCTGCAAACAAAGCCGAATACCAGTTGCATGCTTCAGTGAGGCTTGCAGAACTATTGTAAAGCAGCAAAAAGTGCCGCTTCCACAGGGATTAAGCNGAATACCAGTTGCATGCTTCAGTGAGGCTTGCAGAACTATTGTAAAGCAGCAAAAAGTGCCGCTTCCACAGGGATTAAGACAGCTATTCATTCCTGATAGCAGCCATGGCACAGTACTTCTATTTATGAGCACTTCAGGAGCACAGGACTCTGGAAAACAGTTTAATTGCTTCCCTTCTGTCTCATCTCATCTTGTGCAGTTCTCTGTTGGTCTAGTGCCAAAGGAGTCCTTAGTTAATTGAATATAATTATTTGGTATCCTACTTTCAAATGCTAATGCAGTTTCACCTCTCTTTGTAACACAATACAACTGAAAGCCCCAACTGTTGTCTGGTACATGTAATTCTTTCCTTTTCAATACATTCACCTCCATAATAATGCAGCAGTTTGCTAGTTGCTGTTGATCTTTAAGTATAATGTATGATGACGAGTAAATTAGTAATGAAAGGTAGTTAAAGGTGTTCTTTTAAAACATGGATGCTTCTTCATTGAAAGACAAATTTTATGAACATTCAGCACTACTCTTTCTGTCATTACTCATTAATAAATTAACAAGGCAGTCAATTAACATGTTCATCTTCACCTGAGACTGACAACCTGTAGAAAGCAGGGAGGTAAAGGAGGATGCATTTTCACTGAAACCAAATGCTCCAAGATCAATAAATGTCTGTCAAGGCTGAGGGAGCTCTTTATCAGTTCGGAACATCTAGCCAGGCAGTTTGTGTTGCATTGCCCAATAAGAGGTCTTCTGTGTCATTTTAAAAGGGGCAGGGTTTGGGTGTTTTGGTTTTTGTCTTGCTATGCTTATTTCATTTTGTTTAACCAGATTGAAAGGCATGCTGTTTCAACTTGAACACTCAAAATAATTATTTAAGGTGCTTTGAAAGGTAATGCTACACATATCCTACACGTAAATTAATAGGTCTGCTCTGAAAGCTTATATTTGCTTTTTGTTTGTTTGTTTTATTCAGAAGAGAAGAGGAGAAGAGATGAAAAAAAGACAAAAGAAAAAGGAGGTTTCAGGAGATAAAATATTCAGAATCAAGATAATTTATCAAAATTTCACTACTTTTTGTGAAGCAATTTTCAGTAATTCTTCTCAGGTTCCTGAAGATTTTCCTTAAAATAACAGTCCTTTCAAAATACATTTGTAAATAGAAAATAAATAGACAAAGTCAGTTTTCAACACTGTTCATCTTAATGATGTTCTTCAGAATGTGTTTTAAAAATTTTTGCTAATATATAATTTTTTTAAAAAAGGGATAGTGTTTCAATGCAAAAATTGTTTTAAATACAATATTTTTTGCCAATTCATCACAGAAACTATGCAATATATTAGCAAGCACAGAAAATACTTCTTCAGTCTGTTGTGAAGTATTCTGGGGAAAATGTTTACTTAAAAATGCACATACAAGCAATTCCTGATACTAACGTAAATTGAAAAGTTACTGCCAAAAGCATCAAATTCAAGATTTTGGGGAACACCTGGGAAATGCCAGTCCACACCTATCAATGTCCAAAGGCATTTGGATAATGCCTGTAATAATATGCTTCAGCTTTACTTAGCCCTGCAATGGTCAGACAGTTGGACATGATGATTTTTGTAGGTCCCTTCCAGCTTAAATATTCTGTTCTGTTTTGTTTTGTTCTGTTA
>VXAV01004300.1:0-17437 GCA_013399715.1 Alectura lathami
AATCACTTAATACAGAGGGTCACAGGAGAAGAGACTGTAGTAGTTTGAAAATCTCCTCTGCAGGGTATGGTAGCGAAAGACAATCTTACTGGCAAAGAAAAAAAAGGTAATCTGAAATTCGTAGTGCTTTTGTTAGGGATCTTTGTTGATCCTGATCCCAAGAGATCCCGATGAAATGTGGCTGTTGGAAGTCTGAGGGGGTGGAAGGGCAACGGTCGTGTCAACTGTGGTGCTTTGAATAATTCTCCGTTGTGTCTCCATTGTATCCTATGCCATTGGGGCGGGAGGCAGGGACTGTAAGTCTGTGTAAAGAGGATAGCTCCAGGTAGGTAAAAATAACGACAGCTGTACTAAAACTTTTATTTGTCCATTAAGAATAATTAACTTTCATTAAACTAGGGTAAGGAATCTCCATCCTAGTCACCCCAGAGGCATCTCTCCTGAATTGCCAGCCATGCCTGTTTGTGTGGACCATGTCCATCGCTCACAATATTCTTCTGGTTTCTCATTGTTTCAGTTACAAACTGTATAATTCATTGCTTTTGTTACTGCTTTATTAGTATCATCTTCTCTGTGGAAAACAGTTTACATTGCCCCATTTTTGTTTTGCCTCAAAGATTTTTTTCTAATGCTATTTCTTTAAGACTTTGTGGATTACAGATTGCAGATTTTGGATACTGGCACTTCTTAATGCTACAAGCGTTAGGTCCCTTTGTGAAGGGGTGGATTGGAACTGAAACAACCGCTGAAGTGCACGACCTGAACTCTCGGTGATGTGAAGGGAAACCGAGGAAAAAGAGGCTTTACAAATACCTTTTTACAAATACACTTTTTTAGTTTTAGTTAGCCATACAGTTGAGAACTGATAATTCAGCTTTTGTGAGGGTCCAGAGTTAGAGGAAGTTACTTTGTGATGTTGAGAGATCTAAGGTTTCCTCAGCTTTCTCCTCTACCCCCACATCTCTTTCCCAACTTTGGCATGTTTCATAGCTGAGGTTTTGGCAGAGGGTGTTTGTAACAGATGACTCATGGCTTTCTGGTCTGTGTTCCGGTACTGGGAATCCTCCTGTGAGTAACATCTAGGGATGTACGATGCTGTAGCCTTTCCACATCACAAAAAATGGTTTAATTCAAAGTCAGGAACTTTAAAACAGGTTTTGCTTTGGCTATGGGTTTTGTTTTTGAAGGGAGAAGAAGACTGTGTACATATGTAGGCAGGATTTAAAGTGGAAACCTTGTATTAATTTGATTTTAATTTATTTATTTCTTTAGTAAGAGCATAGTAAAAAGGAAAAAGGATTTTTGCACAGCCTTCAAAAAGTAGAGTTGCTATCTGAGGGGTGCGTGAGGTGTCAATCTTCTTTCATGCAGTAGTGGAGATGAGCACCGAGGATTTAAAACTTATAAGTCTTATAAGCCTAATTATACCCTGTAATTACAGTGAATTTCAGTGAAGAACTTGAGTCTGGAAAGGTTATACTTTGAGTGTTAGTAGTTACCAACAAACATTATTTAATAATCATATATGGTATAGAACTTAAAGTCTGCCAGGCTTTAATTCTTTTTAGCAAGAACATAAAAGACTTCTGCACTTCAGTGGCAAGTCTGAACTAAAGCCACGTAGCTAATTCTAATATACTGAGTGAGTTTGGGCTTCTGAGAGAAGGAATTCCATGTTTATAGTGAATGCTAGATTTTCTACACAGTATCAAATACAGTAAAAAAGTAAAAATTACCAGTCTTTTTTTAAGAGTCCTTAAAGTAACAAGGTTTTGAAAGCTGTTCTTCAGAAGCAGCTGGGAATGATCATGTTCTATGTGTCTTCTGAACTGCAAATTATCTTCCTTAGTGTGTCAGTAATAAACCCTGACGTGTAAACTTGGCAATTCCTTATCTAAAAGGCAGAACTGAATGGAGGTCGGTAATGAACTTCTGTATTGCTAAATTTATGTAGTTACACAGTAGAGATACAGCTTTAAATGGAGAGTGCAGCAGGGGCATTTTTTACCAAGCAGGTAGTGCAGTCTTTAATTTGGCATAGTGGGTTTGTTGTGTTGTGTTCCAGTGTGCCTGGAGGCTGCAGATCAGTTAGGTACTGGGTTTGACAGGTTACTTCACTTGGTCTATAGAAATGTTCCCTTGCATGCTCTTTATCACCCACCAATACAAAGTTTTCACCCTCCTCATTTCAGGCTAAGCCACCTTGAATTACCTCCTGTCGGTTTGTGTGTGGATAAGGAACAGGGCTCAGCTGGGGTTCAGTAGCTTGTCGCTGTGAGGATACATCCTCTGAGCCTGCAGCGAGCCTTAGTCAGCGGTGAACACGTGAACTCTTAGAGCAGATGAGAGGCAGGCAGGTAGCACGTGGGACCGAAGTAACTCAGGATTGTCTCGTCCATAGCCTACACATCACGCACACCGGGATAAGCCTCCCGTTCCTCCCTGCATACTTTTCCATCCAGTTGGCATTACATGTTTTACCATACAAAAAGGAATGTGTGAACTGTTTTCTCTTTCTGGTTTAATATTTCCAAATAACCCATTTCATTCCAAACACAATTACCATCTGGTCTTTCTAATTGTGTGAAACCATGGAAATACTTGAGAAGTTAGTTGTCTGTGTCAGTACTGCTGTTGAATTGTCTCGTGACCCACTTTGCCTGACTTGCATTTCTCCTCGCTTTGTACACAGGCTGGTTTAGCAGGAGCTCCAGCCCGGGCTGTTTCAGCTGTAAAGAATATGAATCTGCCAGAGATCCCAAGAAATATTAATATTGGCGACATCAGTATAAAAGTGCCAAACCTGCCCACTTTTAAATAACATGGCTACTCCAGGTAAAACCAAGGAAAAATGTAACAGAGGTTTACCACATAATTGTTTACTGAATAAGCAAGATGTCTAACTTTTACTATTTGGATAAAACTCAAGGTACTGTATAGGCATAATCTGAAAAAATCAGTGCGTGGAGTTGAATATTGCTTTTGTCTTGTCTGTGAAATTAAAGGAAATGGGTAGTTCCCGTGTGATTTCTGAATTACATTCCTGTGCCCTTGCAGGGCATATCACTTTGTCTCGGCTGCTGCAGTATTTTGGGAAAGTATTTAAGATGTCCATTACTTTGTATAACCTATAATGCTGAGTTTTTTGTATGTTCACTAAGATCTATAATTAGTGCATTCCTTAACTACTTCTGCTGTCTGTCATGATTATTTAAGTGCAAATATTGCATGAGAACATTAAACTCTTGTTTAAATAAAATCATAACAAACTGGACTTCTAAATACGTGTTTGTCTGAAGTCTGCTCTTTGCAATAAATCACTTTTGTTTCCTATTCATTGAGCCAATCTGCTGTGCATAAATACTGTTGTAGCAGACATCGCTGTATTTCGGTCTTTGAAGGAATTACACTGGAGCGTGGCGGTGAACGTGTTGGCTCTTCACATTTCTCACAAAAGCTGTTCGTTATTATTCTGAAGGAGAAACTGCCTTCTCTGAAGGTCTGATGACTTCTGTTTACATACAGATGTTGAGAATATGCTTACACAACCTGGTAGACTTCCCCTGATGTCTGAGTCTGCTTTGGGAGAAGAGGGGGCCCAAATGGGTCCTGCAGTTTCTTGTGTGTGTGTTGTGGGAAGTGCAGAGTGGTCTGAGATGACCGGGCAGCACGCAGCTGTAAATGTATCAGTCAAAACAAATGTACTGTGATGAAGAAGAGGACTCTGCAAAGGTTTTTAAAAAGGGTACTTTAAAAGGGCCTCTGAGCCTGATGAAATTTGCAGTTCTCAACTTCAAGAATTAGATTGGAGTTATTTAATATTTTCTAGACCTTGGAAAAATCTAAGTGCTATCACCTTTGTATGAGCTGCTCAGTCCTTAAACTCTTCTGTGATTTAAAAAAATAAATGAGGGAAGTGATCGATTCTTGTAGTCATGCTCTTAAGCTCTGTGTGATGTATAAAACTGTTCAAATGAATAATAAAAATACCATTGGGATATTTAAGAATTCCTGTAAAGTTTTCTTCTCCAAAACCAGGTATAGAACTGTAAGCATGTATGAAAACACAATAGCGCTGCATCAGGGACAACGCATTTCAGGGCCATTGTGACAGGTCCTGCGTGACTTCAGGAATTTGGGTTATATGTAAGTGAAGCATTCCTTTGAGCTGAATATCAGGTATGTCCCATAGGATAAATGTGCAACCACATCGCGTTCTCAGCTTGATCATTTGTAACTACCACATTGGTGCCTTTTGAGAGCATTTCTGAGAGGGAAAAGGAGAGAGGGAGATTAATTTTGAAGTATAAAATCTGATGCCATGCAAGGAATTTAAATTTCATCCTTATATAATAATAATATAATAAAGGGGCTTAATCTGTATTGTATTATTGACATTTATAAGCATCAAGTAACACTGTTTTATAAGTGCTTTCAAAAGCAGAATTGCCCTCTCCTTCTCTCTTGAGAAGAAAACTTATTTTTCCTGATAAGCTTTCTTAGTTTGAACTCCCAAGAAATTTCAGGTGGTGTTCAAGAGGAAGACACTTTTTTTTTTTTTTTAACAGAAATGAAAAGAGAACATGCATTTCTTATATACGATATAGAGTATATCTAGTATTCCCAAGTTACACAGCTTAGCTAGAACGAATCTGGACTGTCAGAGTTTCACCTGTTTTTCCAGCTTGGCCAGCTTTCTCAACAGAGCACGTGATATTCAAAGTAAAGATGCTGAAGAATTTCAACATTGTTGTCTTCTGAGGAATTAATGCTGCTGCTGCAGGTTAAGTAGGAAACTTTGCAACATTTGGAACTCTGACCTACTGATAGGTCTTCTCACTGTTTGTGGAAAAGTGTTTGTATATTGCAAAAATTCTTCCAAGTCCTCTGTCTCCTGTCTCACTTTTTTCCCACTAGTTCATTTTCAGACTTGCATGTTCATGTACTTAAAAATAAACAAGCAAACAAATAATTATTTGCTGTGAAGTGTTTTCAGACTTCCAGGGTAGCCAAACCTGTCTGTTTGGGACTCCTTTGCCAGAGGAGTGTCACTAGTTTGTCAGGGGAGATTTCCCCTTACCATGTCACTTGGCTGCCAGGCACTAAATCAAAACCAGTCACAAGAACATGGGGATACTGGGTTGATAGAGATGATGAAGATTGCTTCCTTACCCTTTGTGTTCTTGGGCTTGCCATGTGTTGCAGGAACTCGGATGTTCTCCGTGATGCTGATCTGCGTCTATTCATTACCTCTGTGAGAGCGATGTGCCGTTTAAATTGTTTTTCCTAGTTCATCTGTTCCTCAAATACTGCTTAGGATTTAAAATGGAAATAAGCTGCAGGCTGGCAAGGTAAATGAGTAGGCTTTAAATAGAGATTTTTGAAAAAAAATGCATGCTACAAAATAGAATCTTGAGCTTTAAACCAGTCTGTATTGTTCAGAAGAAGTCATCCCGCATTGCCCTTTAGCTGCCAAAGACAAGCAACTGATCTGCAGGACTCCACCTCCTGAGGGCTGCCTTTCAGGTGAAGTTTGTCAGGGTGCCAGCTTGTTTAAACAAATCCCTGAAAACCTTTTTTACTAAACGGTTGCTGGGGAGCGACGAAACATTATTAAAGAGTAATGGGGGCGGTTTGGTTCTCATGGTACCTGAGACAGGGCCGCGCGTGTTGGTTTCCCATGTTAGGTTTTACTTCCTATTCGGTTACGTTTTTGTCTGCTGGTGATGTTTTTAATGTGAGTTATGTTTTTTGCTTTTCATATGGTCATGGCAGTTTAATAAGTGTTGTTTGCACTACTTTTCACTAGTCCTTGGTAGGCTGTGCAGAGGTAATTTTGAAGAGGCTGCGATGTTCATCACCAAAGTGAGTAATTAAGCATTCAGGATGCCATTTTCCTGCCTTTCCTGACACCTCCTCTTTTTATATTCACCAAAATCTCACATATCACAGGTTGTTACTTCTCTCAATATTCTATAAAGTAAGAAGTGTTCTGCATTTTTTTGTGTTCCGGGGATGCAGTGCCTTAAAAAACAAGCCTGAGGCTACTCATATTGCTTGTCTCCAGACCATGACTGATCATTCTCTTGTGTATTTTACCTTCCAAATGCAAACATGTTTATTGAAGAATTTACTAGTGGGAGAAGATT
The DNA here is from genome assembly GCA_013399715.1 of Alectura lathami. NCBI lineage: Eukaryota > Metazoa > Chordata > Aves > Galliformes > Megapodiidae > Alectura > Alectura lathami. Next base: position 6,150 of record VXAV01004300.1, read on the forward strand.
AAACCTGACTGAATGGAAGGGCAGCTACTATCTGTGACAAGTAATTTTTTTTGTCTTTGGGAAGAAAATTTCTCTTCTAGGGTACAGACTGCCTCTCAAGTATGGAGAAGAAAGGAGATGGAAGCTTTCTCATTTCAGACGCCAAAGACTTTCTGTTAAGGCCCATTTGGAGAAGAAAGATTATTTTCTTCCTTCTAGCAGGACGGATCCTGCTAAACAAATGGAGAAAGGACAGAGAGGATACAAGTACCATTACGTGGTTGGGTGTTCCCAGTAAACTTGAAAAGTGCAACTAGTTTTCCCAGTGGGGCAGGCACACTGAGTACTGCTGAAAGACCTTTTGACTTTTCTTTCCCCTGTAAGAGGAGTGTCTTGTATTGGAATTAGCTGAGAATGCTGTTTGCAGTAGTGGCAGTGCAGGTACTGTAGCAGGGTACTCCCTTCTGTGGAAGTCAGAGTTCTGAATATATTTTGGGAAAAGGGAGTATTTTACAACATTAAAAGTGTATAGAAAATTATTTCCCTGAGGCAGATGTTACTGCTCTGTTATATTCTGCTTGACAGGAATGGGTGGAGGGAAAGGGGGGGTCACTTGCTGCTAGGGAGAAACAGGTTCAGGCCAGAAACTGGAGTTGGCCCTGCCTTCCTGTGAGCGCATCTGACCTTCTCCTTCTAATAGCACATTCCAAAAAAAGCTAAAATTAATCCTCAGTTTCACTCGCGCCCACTCTGACAGCTGAATGGGAACTTGTTCTAAGAGTTACCTAATAAAAAAGCTTCTTGATACTGAATTCTAGCATATGCAGGGCTTAGAATACTGAAGGAACTGGAAATTAAAATGTCAGAAATCAAATCATTGTCTGTTTATCGTTGTTAAGGAAAAACAGAGTCTAAATCTTGTACCAAATGTATTTCCCAACTTCTGTAAAGAGCACTTATAATTTTACTAAGAACAAGGAAGGCACCTAAGTATGGTCAAAACCAACAGCTGGTGGACAGTTAATTCCATAAAATCATCTTTTGTTATTTGTTTTTTTTTTTTTTTTCTTTTTTGATTATCATAACACAGTTGTAAATCCCTCTTCATCTCTTTTTATTTAAGGAAATTATCTGTCCTGCACCTAAATACACGAGTATGCTTTGTAATTTTTGGTGTTTATTGTTTCCCCAAGATGCTCACTGAGCCAAGGTAATGGTAACGTCCCTTCCATGGGTGGAAGTACAAAGGCGGGCACGCTGCTGTCACTCAGCTGTGAGACCCCAGTCAAATTCCACAGCTTCTGCTGTTTGCCAGGGACCTGCATCAGCGGTCCTCCATGCGTGCCTGTGAGAAACATTTGCTTTTCTACAGCCATGGCAGGTGGCACCCACATCTCCCTACCTTCTCCACCAAAGGCCCATCCCAACAAATTTGAGCAGACTGTCTAACAAGTACAGGTAGGGAAGCAAGGTAGTCTTTGCAATAATTTGTTGTGCTGGTGCGTGTAAGGACAGCAAAGATCTTTGTTTGGTCAGGTAGCCACCCCACTGCCAAGTGAGGTGCTGCCCAGAGAGGTGCTGCCCAGCCTCCTTCTCCGGAGATGCTCAAGCCCGCCTGGACGCTTTCCTGTGCGGCGTCATGTAGGGACCCTGCTTTGGCAGGGGGTTGGCCTGGGTGATCTCCCGGGGTCCCTGCCACCCCCTACGGCTCCGTGATTCTGCGAGGTGCTATCCCTGAGATGTTCTTCAGGACCAAGCTGGGGCAGCAGGTAGGAATAGCCAAAGCATTTCACAGTTTAGAGCCGCCCACGAAATCTGGCAAGGTAAATGGTGAGTGCTCATCCTCCTCCTCCTGGCACTGGTGCAACAAATTCCAGAAGTGTGCAAGTATTACCCGGTTATGTAAGTCCCCTTGTCTGTGAAAATTTCAGTTCTTAGGAGCCTGTTATAACAGAGTTTAGTTGCTTGTTGGGTTACAATTTATTAAAATATTTATCTCTACCTAACAATGAGGTAACATGAGGCAGAATGAGGGAAAAGGTCGTAGGGCAGTGACTGACAGGGGCTGTGCATCACACAATGGAGTCATTGTTTTAAACTCTTTCTTTCATAAGCATGTGTGGTGAAGGATATCCTACTGAATCTCAGTTAGGTTTCCTAGGAAGAAAATATCCAGAAAGGGGCATGGGTGAAAGGAAACCGGTACTTTGGAAAAGAGGTTAGGGAGAATGCTGCCTGAAAGAAAAGCCAGAATGAAGATGAAGGATAGGGGAGACTGTAAAAGAAGCAGCAGCCACACAGGTTATTTGTAGTCGAGGGGTGACGTATGCAGTCCGTGGGGTATGTTGGGAAGATGGCACCATCTCAAAGGCCTAGAGTCAACAGTGGAGATGGGAATGGCTAGGACTGAGTTTGCAAAGGGACTCCGTCCGTGAGTTGTCTCTCCATTGGCTGGAGGTGGCACCACTACACCCAAACATATTAGGAGATCAAGGCAGCTGTAGCCTCCCACGGGCCCTGCAGTGTGCAGGCTGTATGCTCCCCACAGGTCAGTCACGCAGTTCCCTTCCTTCCCTTTCCTCTCCAGTTCAGAAGGGGACTGCATGCGTCCCTGCAGCGCTGGGGGCTGTACAGGGGCTGAGGCCGTGCCACTGTGTCCTCAGGCTGCAGAGCTGCCCGCAGGCTCCCTGTTTACCTGCTGAGGCAACTGCAACTCCATTGTTTTTCTGCGATAGGGCCCGTTTACTCAGAGTTGAGTCTGCAAATCACCGTGAGTTTGAGTTGCCTGTGTAGCATCTTCCTGCTGCCTCTCTCCGCTTTGCTAGGGGGCAAAGCAAGAGTGGCCTGAGCAAAGCATGAGGGACAGCTGTAGCTGGTACAACTCTCTCTCCTATAAGAAGACACAGCTGTGAGTGAGGCAGTTAGTGTGGGGCTGGAAAGAGCATGGAGGCAGGAAAGGGAAGAAAGTATGAGAGCTGTTCCGAGAAGTAAGATAGATTTTGGTATGGTCACGCAGAGCGGGCAAGAGCCCATTTTTAACAAAATCCATAAGTTTCATGAATTCAGAAGTAAGAAAGAGAAAACTGTGAGATGGGAGTAGAAATTGAGAAGCGGAGTTTCCTGGAGAGGGGAGAAGGGGAGTTGAGGAGAGTTTGGGAAGAGCAGAATCGGAGAGAGAAACGTGGTGGAGACAGTCATGGAGGAAGGACAGGCACACAGAAGGTGTATGAAGAAATGATTGGAGAAAAGCCAAAAAGATGTTTTGTGAAGGGAGGATGGCAGAGCAAGAATCGAGATGCTGTGGAGTGGCTCATCTGCACAGGGTGAAGTTTGCAGCAGGACTGCCAGGTGAGAAAGCTGGGAAGGGCTGAGGCTTTGCTGAAGAGCTGTCTGGCTGCATAAACAATGCGGATCCTATCGAGCCAGTGGGGATGGCTGTGGGGGAAATTTTCAGACTGCTCTGGAATATTTTCTCCAGATGGACGGACTTTTCTACCACAAATGAAATCGTAATACCAAAACCACGTTTATTTAATTTTGTGTGGAGTAGTTGCTCCAGAATATGATCAGTTTTATTCATGCTGGAGAATTTGCATGACTTATGCTAGTGCATTTGCCAAACTATTCAGGTCCAAATGAAGGCTGTAAAACTTCTTTGGGCTGGGGCTGAACACACTGAAGTTCTGTTGCTTTTATTAGTGCGTTGTTTTAATACCATCTTACAGTTAAATAGTATTGCATGTTATGCTTGATGGATGTGCCTCTTTGACTGTGCCTTGTTTGGACTAGCAGAGAGAGGAATGTGAATGAGGGAAGGGGTCCGGGGGTTTTTGCTGATGCCCATGGAAGGAAATGGGATCAGAGGTCTACTCGAAGTTTGTTAACTTGTGAAAAGTCAAAGCTACTGTGCAGGAGTGGGCTCAGGGGACAGATGGACGTATGATAACTTTTCTGCTACTATTTCTCTAAGCTTTTTTCCTAACGATGGAAAGGTGCTTAGGCCAAGCTGCCTGTAGCCTTGCTTACACGATGGTTTCACCAAGAGGACTGTTACACGTGGTCAATCAGTGGCAACTGAGGAATAATCTTGACTTTAGTAATTAAACTTCATTTAAACTTGTGTCTCTGAAGTTTAACAACCAAAGTCCAAAAAATACCAGATACACATGACTTCTAATTTAGGTGATTTTTCTTTTCTTTCTTGTGCTGTCTTAATGAACAGAATCTAACAGAAGTTAAGGACTCTGTGAGATGCTCTTCTAATCTGAAAAATTACACACCCTTAATCAAGAGGTGTTGACAGCAATACCCCTTAAATGGCTGATCCCCTGTTTTGGAGTTTTCGTTTCTATGTGTTCGTCTTTCCATCCCTTTTGTTAGGAGCATAGCCTTGAAAAGTAGATTTTTTTAATGAGCTTCAGGTGGTCAGAGTAGATGTGACTGGGGAGCTTTTGTATCTGCCGAGCTGGCAGTGCCCTTGTATGCTCCAACACGCACAGCTTTCACACCATCAGCACAGCCAGCAAGGAGGCTGCCGTCCCCAGAGGTTACGTGGCACCGTGTAAACGTCCCTGTGTGCAGGGCGCTCGGGGTTCTGACCAGAACTGCTGGGTGTGATGGTGCACGGACGCTGCCTAGCGACTGACTGTGCCCGGGGAAAGGAACAGGGAGACGCACGCTGCTTTTGCCTGGAGCTGTAGTGCAGTGTGGAAGCCCTGCTTGGTGCAGGAGTGGGGTTGGCTCTGTTAGAGCACGCCCCACTGCTTTGAAATGAAGAAGCTGACAGACTTCAGGCACACAGCAGTATGATATTAATTTACACTCTGCTGTGACTCACTGATATAATTAGAAACACACTGTGTTTACTTGTACCCCTCAAACTAATGAGCCTAACTTACTCTTCCTTTAGGAATATTGAGATACACCCTGTGTTTCAGTGGATCATAAACAGAGGCTAGCGTTTTCACACCCACCATCAGAGTTTGTTTAGAAATTTCATAACTCCCTACCACACATCAATTCCCAAACGCAACCAGTCATAAATCAAAACAGAACAGTTTGTTTATCTTGGAAGTGAGGCATCAACTCAGCCTCGGACAAAATTCCTGCAACAATTCCTGCATTTTCCAAAGAATTTTGGAAAATGGTGATTAGTTGCAACCACAGCTACTAATGAATGAATCAGAGTTTATAGGACTTTTGCTGAGGGTGTTCACCATGTGCAGCTTTTGCTTAAAACCAAGGAATCTCCCCAAGCAGCACCCCTATGAGGACTGCTGATGCTGAGTCACGTTGTTGTTCCATGTCAGATTAAGGAGGGACTGCTGGTGGTGGGTTTCGCAGGTCTCAGAAGCGCTGCAGTGGGCCTCTGTCATGAGCAATGCTGGGGCTGTTCTGTGCAGTGTGTTGAAACTGCTGGCACAATGAGAACGTGTGATACCTGAGACCATGGGAAGGGATGGTTCTGTGGGCTGCAGATGAATGTTCAAGGTCTGGTTATTTGCTCCAGCTGATGTTTGGGTGGCTGTGCAGGCTGCACTGGGTCCTGCAAGAGTCAGCCAGAAAGGAGCACCTTACAGTATCCATATCCTTGTGACGGTGATGTTCAGCTCGCGCAGGAGGGACCCAGCAGCCCAGTACCTGCCCTGTCCGGGGAGTGTCCCATGTGGGTAACGTTATTGTCTGCTCTGAGTTTCTTGTTCTGTGCTTCTTTGCAGGAAGTCTTGAAGGATCTTGGTTTTCTCCCTGCATGAATCAGGAACAATTTTCAATGTCGGAACAGTTTCCAGACATTCCTGCTAACCATTACTGATTTGTAATTGTCTTAGTATACAAAGTTCTTTAATATTACTGGTAAACCTTATGAAATGCCTACCTAGCCTTACTCAATAAAGTTAATGTACAATCTTTATTTTTATGATATGTTCTGTACTGTAACACAGGTATGGGAATTATGGTGAAATACTGCATCATGAAGAGCTGGGTCACAAAGAGGTTAGTGGTGTGTGGCAAGAGAGGATATTTCAAATACAGCCATCTTGAAAAACCACTCTGCATTACACTTGTGTTAGGAAGCCAGATTTTTGCAGTTCGATCCCAGTGACATGAATTTTCCTATCAGCATTCCTTCGTATGTTATCAGTTAGAAAATACAGGTGCCTTTTTTTCAAATTCTCACTTTTCAGAATTGTTTCCAATTTTTGAGGTTAATTATGTTGGATGCCAGTACATTCCCTATTTTATAGTTGTGTGATTTTGAAATGCCATATATTACAGTGTTTGTTTTAGTGTAATATGACTACACCACCATAAAAACAGTTTGTTCCCCGAAGAGCCAAACAAACAAAACTTATTCTGCATTTACTTAATGGGTTCAACCACAAGAAACTTGACCGTCACTGAATTTGCATGGTTTTTCTACAGCTGAAAATGTACATCCAACACACGCATCTTTGTTAAACCCACTGTTCCAGGTTATTATTTCAATATGTAGCATCTCAAACTGATACAAATGAGCATTTTTATTTCTGTATAGTGTGACATAAGCTTTTAATACTTTCAGAATGTAAAGATTCTTAATGTCAGGTGGCAGCTAATATCATGAAGGGGGAAAGGTGCCTGTGTTTATGGATACCATTATTTGCTTAGGTAAGAATTTATGTCTCTATGTCATTTTTTTTGTCCCTCTCTCTTCATTTAGTCTATGATGGTTGAGGGAGAGGTTACAAGTGAGACTATTGACTTTGCTGGTTTATGCCACCTACACATTTGTCTTCCTTTGCCTTTGGTAATAGGGAATTGTGGTATCGGGAAATCTGGAGACCAAAGTGCTGACCCTGGAGAATGTGGGTTCCAAAAAATCAAAGTTGCTTTTATAAAATAGAGAGCTGAACTCTTCAGCAGTGCCAGCAATCCGGGGCTCTGTGCGGAATCAGAGGGAGCCATCAGTCAGCGTAGCTGTGCGTTGGGAAAGAGGACAACAAACCTGTGGTTTGCATTTGTGAGGGTCAGAGCAGAACTGAGCAAACCAGTTCCCTTGGAACCCTTGCACTGCAATGCATAGGGCCAAGATGGGAATAAAGGACTGAAAGTCGATCTTGCTGTGAAGCTGGAGTAGCTTTTTTTATTTGAATGTTTATCTAAGTGGACTAAGGGGTTGTGCAAGTTTCATAAAATGTCTTGGTAGGATGAGGGTTTGTACCCTGTGATCAAATGTGCCAGTATTGCCCCATGCATTTTTCAACTCTTTTGTATTCTTTTGGGACCTCGAATTCTGGAAGCCTCTTAGATGTTACAGTTTGCATAAACTCCTCTAAGGAGTGCAAAGATAAGCAAACACTGTGGCAAAGAATGTTCCAAACAAATCTGTCTGTCTCTCCAGGGTTACCTCAGTAACAAGCTCAGCATCATTTTGAAGCCATGGGGCATATCAAACCACAAATCATAACGTTCCTAAGTGGTTCAAAATATGACTGTGTGTGCAAAGACACGAAGGTCATGGTTAAAAGGCACTTGAACACCTAACTGCTGCTGCCATAAGCCTAGATTCGTAAAGTAGCTCTGTACTTTGCTTTCTAATGGTTTTAGGTAGAATTTTGTCTTCCAAATAGAAAAATTCCTTAGAGCCAGCTTCAGTCAAAGTTCTCTCTTCACAAAGAAAAAATCCCTGCCTAGAGTCATCGAGTCATAAAGGTTGGAAAAGGCCGCCAAGACCATCAAGTCCAACTGTCAACCCAACACCACCATGTGGCACTGAGGGACATGATGCAGTGAGCATCTACATGTTTCTTGACCACCTCCAGTGATGGAGACTCCACCACATCGCTGGGCAGCCTGTTCCAGTGCCTGACCACTTTCTCAGAGAAGAACAGAGGCAAAACCACTGTCCAGCCTGCTGCACGTGAATGTACCTGAGGTTCTCTCTTAACACACGGAGCTGCAGGTCTCCATGTACCTGTGTACCAGGGCTGGCTTCTGTAGCTTAGGAACAAACAACACATTGAACAAGATTTAGAACAAGACAAATAAAAAAAAAGGGTTGAAGTACCTTCCTGTTGCCTGGATTTCACTGCATGTGTCTTCTCCAGTAGATTTTTGAGAGCAGGTCTCCAGGTGAACCCACTGAAGGGCAATGTATGGGAAAATAATTGCTAGAGATGTTGAGGAAAGAAGGGAAAGTAAAGTCTTAAGGAAAGCCCCAAAGCCTCTGTCTCCCTGAGTGGGAGTGTTGTGGCCAGGTGTACCTGTATGAACCACTCAACAGCAAGACGCTGACACACGTAACACCAAAATACGTGATTCTGGAAGGCACTGCATAGCCTGAACCTTCCTGAGCTTCCCACTAAGCACAGGAACAGCCGGATTTTGTCTAAGCTGACGCACAGTTGTGAAGGCAAGCCAAACACAGGCTGGTTGATTTGTCAGATTTTGACAAGGGAAAAGGTCTGCCAATACTTCTAGTCCTGAATCAACCTGAGCAGATCTAAACAAATTCACTCAAGCTATAAGGAAAGTGCAGAGAGCTGCTTGATATTCTCATTTTTCCTGTTAAATAAAGGTAAATTAATGACTACAGAAGAGAGAATTTAGCTGTTTGGGTGGTGGTGTTTTTTTTTTTTTTTTTTTTTTTTAAACAANGAGGGTGGGGTGGCAATGAAATGTTGCAACACGGATATTTTTCCAGTTGAAACCTTGTTTGGAATTTGTAAATGTATTTGTCTCCTCCTTTCCACATAGCTGAACACGTAGGTTGTGTCCTGGAGTTGGAATGATCACCAGTTCTTATCCAGACAGAGTTAGCCAAGCATTTCTTTCAGGCAGCAGGATCCCATGACACCTTAACCTAATGCATAACTAGAAAAAGAGAAAACATGTTTGAAAGGAGTTCCTAAATATTTACTCAATTCAGAAGATGCTATTAAAATACTTCTATTCCATATGCTTGCTGAAACATGGTAAGTATTCCAAAAGGGAAGAAAAGTTACTGCGTGAGCAGTGGAGCTAACAAAGCCTGATGTCCTCCAGATCCGTATGCTCTTTCACCCGATACCGCAATAAGCCAGCTTCCTTTCCAGTCTCCCATGAGATTCACATCTCAGTAACCTGAGATCTTCCTGCGCTGGCAGTGTTTCCAGTTCAGTACTTGCCTCTGTGTTCCCCTCTATTTTTATATTTTCTGTGTTCCCCTCTATTTTTATTTTTTCTGTGTTCCTGAGGTGAAATGCAAGCTAGAGCTAGAAATGAGCAGTGCCACGTGCCGAGGGGTCAGCCAGCAACTGTGGGCTGAATGGCCTGCCACCTGATGCCAAAGAGAAGGGGGAACAGCTGTTTCCCTGGCTTTGCCTTCAGTAAAAAAATACTTTTCTGTAGACACACAAGTCTGGTTTTGTCACAGAGCTGGAATGGGTTAACAAGTTCAAAAGTGAAGAGATTGAAAAAGCTTTCTTCCTTGGACAGGTATGCTGAGAATATGTAAAGTAGTAAGTATGTCTGCCATGTAGCACGGACAGCATAAGCTGAGACGTTCTGCATGCATGTAGCGATTGTGATATAAACATTCAGATAAAAAAATAAACGAGTAACCTACCAGTTGGGTAATGCAATGCTTTTGAAGTTTGGCAAAAGAGCCAAAAGGCTGCCCTCTTGTGCCCCCGAGCTCCGAGCTGGAGGTTTCATTTGTGAATTAGTAGCTGGGCTCGGTGTCTGCTCCTAGTTGCTTAGTCTTAACTGTCTAATTTATAAAGAACAGAACTGATGCTCCACCTATCCTTTTCCTGAAATACTTGTCCTCTTTAACAGAGGAACAAGCGATATCTCTGACTTTATAGATGAGTTATTGTTTAGGGTTGGATAAATGTATTTAGGCTTTTGAAAGTTTTATTAATTTTCCATCACTCAGCCATGCCCACTGTAGTCTACTAAATAAACATTGATATATGGACCATTCAAAAAAATCTAATAAACTGAGTTTATGAGGGCTGTGATGTCATAACCACACTGCATGTCTTATCAACAGATCTTCACTTACTGAGTGCCTTAACCCTCACGTGCATACAAATCCTGATCCTTCTTTTATTATTTCCTTGAGTCATTTTTTCTGTCACTGTGAATCTTTGCATAAGAATATGGTTTATTTGAAGTCCTTTCTGCTTTTCTAACATTTGGAAATCGTGTGTTTGAAGTCCTTTCTACTATGTTGTGCTAGCATTTAAAATTCGACTCCTCTGTTTTTTATAATCCACACCACTGCAAGCAGTGTAACTCAGTCACTCCCAAGAGGCCTTCTGGTGTTGATCGCCCTGGGAGAGCTTTCATCCTGTAGCTGCAGCAATTACATTCAAGGCTCAAGAACTGAGACTACATGCTTTAAAAAAAACATCTTCTGCCCTCCTCTTCCCTTTTGGTCCAGGTATTTTCTTTTGGCAAAGGGATGGATCAGCCATGTTCATTGTGCCATTTGGGCAGCCTTTAGTAGTTGTTACCTCTGCTCATTACTGCCTCCACTAGCCTGCCCAGAGAGGGGTGGCTGCTTGCTCTGTCAGAGTTGTAGGATTCTCTGCAGAGCCAGAACTGTAACGCATCACATTATTTCTTCAGCAGGGCTCCTCCTAGTGTCTGTCATACATGCAGGCCAGGTTGCTCGTCCTTCTGAGGACCCATGCTGCCTAGTGGCTTCAGAGTTCCTCCTGCCTCCCTCCTTCAGCCCTGACAGCCTGTTAAAAAGCGCAAGGGTCAGACAGACATGCTTCAGGAAAAAGTGGAAATGGAAAGGGGCTCACGAGGGGAGATGCAGAGACAGGTGAAGTGCAGAAAGTGTGAAAGGGTAATTCAAATACCTTCAGCCGCTTACTGTTTTTCCAGTGGGGTTTGGACCATGCCCAAACACCCTCAAATGGTACCTCTGCTTCTCCATGACTACAGAGCATCAAAAAGAGTCACTGGCCTGTGAAATACAGCGTGCTGTATAACCCTATAGCTGAGTTATGTTTTGTGGGTTTTGGCTTTGTTGGTTGCTGAATAACAATAACAGAATGTAAATCTTGGCCTGAACTTTCTCACCAAGACTCTCTCTTCCCATGATTTCCTGTCTGGAAAACCTCTTGCTGCCTCCTACCAGAGCCTTATTCTCATCTATCGAAACCAGATGAATTAACTGTAGACTCATTGAACCCAAAGGGACTTCTCGTCTTTCCAGGGTTTACAGCTGAACAAATCCAATTATTATCTCGGCCATTCTGAGACAGCAACGCTAGGATTTTTATTTATTTATTTATTTATTTATTTATTTATTTATGTATTTTGAATCTTCA
>VXAV01004300.1:17512-33076 GCA_013399715.1 Alectura lathami
TCCTGTGACCTCCGTTTTAAGCGAGAGCAGGGTTATATGCAAAAAGCCAATTGGTGAACCTTGTTCCCATGCTCCAGTGGCAGTACATACTGCATAACTTAAAATTTGAAAGTACTGCTGGTTTATTTAAGTGTATCTGAGATGAGGGTAATGCTCTCTGTGTTAAACAGGCTAAGATGACAAATACTAAAGTAGTAAAATGCAGAAGTGGATGGGTCTGGGACCAGGTGTCTCCAAACACGTGGTCAAGTCAGAACTGTGGTTCTCCATTGCCATGTGTTTTTTGTAACCACGAGCTGGCAAACAGTCCCTGGCCATGTCAGCGTTTTCTATCTCTCAATCAAAAGCCTAAGCTCGCTCTGGCCTATGCTTTATACAGATGTCCTCCCAACCATTCCATGAATCCTTTACATTTTTTTCAGGGGCAGATGGTTTACATTTTCCATTCTCTGTTAAATCTGAGGATAAAGTCTGGAGATAGTCTTTTATCTTCTGGTGACTGGAACTGAAAAATAAACACACATTCATTATTCCAGTTTTCTTCAGTTGAGCAAGATTCTGCAAAATGCTCTGTATACTTATTGCCTTTGCATTAGAAATCTTTGACATGAAATATTCATTGTAGGTTCTGTATCAGTAAACAGTAAGTTAAAAATCGGTCATAATATATGTTGAATTCCTGCACTGCTTCCCAGACAAAGACCTCAAAGTATTTTATAGGAAACCCGTAATTATGCTCCAGAACTGCTTCTAAGGCAGTGAAAAATGGATGAGAATGCCTAAAGCAGAGATATGGAGATTCTAAGTACCCTGTTGGGATGCTGCTGCAGTAAAGGAGGCATAACTGACAGAGATGCCAAGTTTCTAGGCTCTGTCCTGGGACAGTGATCTTCAGCCTATAGGTGGACGACAATATATTTTCTTGTCTTTTTTGTGGGCTCGGGAGAAGTAGCAGTATTGACCTGGTTCCTCTCCCATCTTCTTTGAGAACGCATTCTTTCTTTTATTGCTGTTATAACCAGAAGGTGTCCTCTTCAGCCAGTGCTGTCTAGAAGAGGACGTACCTTCCATGCAACTCATTAGTTCATTAATTCAGCAGTCTAAATGCAAAGTTTAGTGGAGGCAAAGTTGCAAATACAGCTGTGTTATGCTAACCCTGAATTAGCTCTGGATTGTCAGCCCCTAGACTTCTAGATTTTAGGTGGGAGGAGTCACATAACATATGGTCACTCAGTGAGCAGTACTGTGCAGGCACTGACAGTATTTACCAGGACCTTAGAGATGCAAATAATTCATTAAATACGAGTGGAAAGGGATGATCGATACTTCACCATTTCTATACATCCCTTTTTCCACTCCCTATTTTCTTATTTTAAAGGAATGGGAGGGGCTCATATTCTTTCCCACTGTTCTCATAGATAGTAACACTGGATCAGCACAGTAGGTGGCAAACAGCTGCATGGGAGCAGGAATAAAAGCTCACAGCTGGAGGAGGACAGGAACCTTTTAAAACAGTGTTGCTACTGGACACACTGTAAAATGAAATCTCTAAAATGAAAGATTTGCTGGTGTACCAAAAGTAATGTGATGCCATTCTTGCCTGCATGCATCACATCCCCAGAAAGCACAGGATGTGTTGAAGCAACAAATCCAGTTCTTGAAAGGTACCAGCATTTCTACAAATTTTTCATTTCACCTTAGTCAAAGGATTTTTTTTGATGAAATTTAAATTCTTCACTTCGAATTTAGAACTTCGTAGATATGTTGCTATTATTTATTTTTATAGTATGTATTTTTTAGTTATTGGTTGATCATGCATCAGTTCATAATTACTTTGTGTTAGAATTATAATAAGTGTTTGGTACATTTATTAAATGGTAATTGCTGCAGTTAGTAAATGATATTAAGACATTTAATTGTTCACTGTTCCATAACAAATATTAAAAAAAAAACACAAAATGATTGTNTAATTAAAATTAAAATTAAATGAAAAAGGGTAATGAAAATAGTGGTGAAAGAATACAGTCCAATATTTTTGAAATGTTTTACTTCATTGTGCTTCCTTTATTAACTTGAAGTGTCATTTTCACGTTTTTCACTAAAATTAATACTTCCTTTTTGCTGCCAAAGATCTCTTTATATCTGTCTCCATCTCTGTATATCCTATTTCTATACCCACATCTAATCCATGTATCTATGACTATGTCTATGTCTATCTGTATCATCTGTATCTGCGTCTATCTATGGCCAATGCTGTTTAGGAAGATTTACCTTGGAGTCTATGCTAACAGCTGTACCTACCACCTTTTCTGTCCATGGATGGCAAGAAAAAGCTAAAGGTTGAGCCTTGAGCATGACATTTCATGGTTCAGAGGCCTTTGAAGAGAATGTTAGAAACGGAAGATAAATAAATTAAAAAAAAAAAAAAAAAAGAGAGAGAGGGGAGAAAAATTTGCCAAAACAAACAAACAAACAAACAAACCACCAGATGCAACCCACTAGTGTTATTGTGCCACTTGACGCCTAAGCAGAGATATTTTGCTACTTGTCTGCTTTGCTGGAACCAACCAATCTTTCCACCAGTACGCCCTCTCTTCATTTCACCAGATGGTCTCAGTGGACTGAATGGTCAAGATCAGAATTCTGGAGCTGCTGGAGAGGGTGGTCTTCTCTGAGTTAGTTCTGTGTGTGCAGTTTTTGATACTGAAGTCATTTTGTTGTGGTATTCATCTCTCTGCAAAAGGGAAAAGGTAAGAAAGTTTTGTTAACACCCACAAGAACTTTCTAGTTATTCTAGAAAGTGTGTTTGCATGAAGTTTTTAAATTTTTGGTTTTGCAGCAACAGTTTTTAGCACCATTTTACATGAGTGGGGGAATCAGACCAGATGGTCTCCAGAGGCCTCTGCCAACCTCAACTGTTCTCTGACTCTGTGCTACGTGTATTAAAATGTGCAATGTAAATAAGCAAGCAGATGTTCAGAATTCCCCTCCTCTCTCTTTTCCTGTTCAAAATCTATTGTTCCAGTTCTATAATTGTTTGGACCCATTCCTGGAATTCCTTTTTTTAAGTTAAAAATCCCAGAAATGTTGCCTTGCTGCTCGTCTGCTTCATTTGTTTACAATTGGAAACAAACACGTTTTGCTGACAGTACTTAAAATGCAGAATAAGAGAATCTTTAAATGCCTGTAACTCCAGCTGTACATGTTCACACAAGATGTTTCTCATAGAAACACAGAATGCCTGGGGTTGGAAGGGACCTCACAGCCCCGCCAGCCCCACCCCCTGCCGTGGGCTGGCTGCCACCCCCCAGCTCAGGCTGCCCAGGGCCCACCCAGCCTGGCCTTGGGCACCCCCAGGGATGGGGCACCCACAGCTGCTCTGGGCAGCCCGGGCCAGGGCCTCACCGTCCTCTGAGTGAAGAATTTCCTCCTCACATCTGACCTAAATCTCCCCTCTTTTATTTGAAACTGTTCTACCTTGTCCCATCACTGACAGACCATCCAAATATTCTCTCTCCCTCCTGGTTATAAGCCCCCTTCAGGTACTGGAAGGCTGCACTGAGGTCTCCCTGGAGCCTTCTCCTCTCCAGGCTGAACACCCCCAGCTCCCTCAGCCTTTCTCCCTAGCAGAGGTGCTCCAGCCTCTGAGCATCTTCATGGCCTCCTCCGGATGCACTCCAGCAGCTCCACGTCTGTCTTGTGCTGGGGGCTCCAGGCCCGGATGCAGCACTGCGGGGGGCCTGATGAGGGCAGGGCAGAGGGGGACAATCACCTTGACCTGCTACTTACACTTCTTTTGGTGCAGCACAGGATACAACTGGCTTTCTGGGCTGCAAGTGCACAAATTTCTGTTTTTTACCCACCAGTACTCCCATGTCCTTTTCCTCAGGGCTGCTCTCAATCTACTCATTGCCCAGTCCATATTCATGTTTGCTGCAGGTGCAGCACCCTGCACTAGGCCTTGCTGAACTGCGTGTTGTTCACACAGGCCCACCTCTCAAGCCTGTCATTGTCCCTCTGGATGGTTTCCCTTTCCTGCAACATGTTGTCCTCAGCACTGAGCTTGCTGTTGTTCACTGACCTGAGGCCGCAGTCAGTCCCACTGTACATATCACTGACAAAGACATGAAATGAGCCAATCCCAGTACTCACCCTTGAGAAACACCACTCATCACTGGTCTTCACCTTGACATGGAGCTGTTCACAACTGCCTGAGTGTGGCCATCCAGCCAGTTCCTTATTCACCAAGTAATCCATCCGTCAGATCCATGCCTCTCCATTTTAGACTCAAAAATGCTGTACAAGACAGTGTCAGAAGCTTTGCATAAGTCCAGGTAGATGATGATGACGTCAATTGCTCTTCCCTTAACCACCAATGCTGTAACACCATCGCAGAAGTCCATCAGATTTGTTAGGCACGGTTTACCTGTAGGGAAGCCTCTCTGTTTTCCTTGTGCCTTAGCATAATTTCCATGAGACTCTGTTCCACGACCTTGCTGGGCACAGAGTTGAGACTGAGTGGCCTATAGCTCCCCAGGTCTTTCTTTGCCCCCCTTTTTTAAAAATGCGGTTTATGTTTCCCCTTTTCCAGTCAGTGGTAGCTGCCATGATTTTTCAGATACGGTGGATAGTGGCTTAACAGCGTCATCCGCCCATTTCCTCAAGACCCTTGGATGCATCTCATCAGGTCCCACAGATCTGTGCACATTCAGATTTCTTAGATAGTCTTGAACGTGATCTTCTCCTACAGCGAACAGTACTTCATTTTCCTGGTCCCCGCCTCTGGATTCTGTGAATTGGGCAGTGGGAGTAGTGAGGGACCCAGTATTGCAACAGAGCTGGCAATAACAATAAACACAGTTGTTGGGCAACAGGCAGCTTGGTCCCAGTTTCAGAGGGACAGACATAGTGTTCAAATGAAATCACTATTTCCCATGGTGAAGTCTTTAGCTCTTGCCTATTATGATCACAGCACTTTTTTTTTTTAGGGATGAGACAATGAATTTAAGGAAAGTACTGAGATAATACTCGGGATGTACTCCAGTCTTCATTGTTTCTACTACATACTACCCAGAGCAAGGAACCATTAAGATATTTGATCTGATCCCAGACTGTCAATTTATGGTACAATAAAATATGTTTGTGCAGCTGAAGTATCTATTGTGTGAGTGAAGCACAACACGATCAAGTTGTAAAAAGTAGCATGGTGGCAGAGATTTAGCTCATTTGCCTTCTTTCTTTTCTTCTTCTTCTTCTTTTTTTTTTTTTTTTTTANTTTTTTTTTTTTTTTTTTTTTTTTAACAATTGTGTTAACAGATCTTTGAAAATATTCCCAGGTTGAGAAATAAAATTAATCAAAGCAAATATATGCAGTTGCTCTATTCAGAGATAGAGTTCTGGATAGCTGCATTTGGTCCAACAACTTTGTTTGGGATATTTCCCCTAGTACTTTTTCAAAAGTTACTCATTATCTGAGCAAAGTCTCTAGCAGTAGGATTGATTGCATAACTTACAGAGTGCAAACAAAGGTAAGTAACGAAACTGAGAATGGAGTAAAACACTGTAACTTGGTGCGCATTACCGTTCAAACAGAGTTATTTAAGTGCATCTTAATTACTAAGGGGGAGTAGAGTGACCTATGTCAGAGAGGTTGCTCCTGAAGATGTAGTAGAAGATGAAGACAGAGTTTTCTTTGAAAGGTAAATTGGACACTGTACTCTGTCTTGCTTTTTCTGTTCAACAACATCTTTCTGGCCCAGAGGAGCAGTAGTTAAACACTGCACACGCAAATGATGCCATCTTAATGGCACTGCTGTCTATAGCCATTTCCTGAATAGGATGCACCCACTTGTATCTCATGACAGCGTTGGCTGGGGATTACAGTCCAGAGAACTGTGGAAAGAACTCAGCTGATGTGAGGTCTGTGTTTTGCTCTCTGTGGTTCCCAAACCAAAATGGAGAGATGATGCTAGAGTTCAATGTTTAGGATTCCCAGGTCTTTTAAAATGAGACGGGAAAGAGTATTGTGAATTGCTGGGGACTGATGTACTCAGCGTTGTTAAGAAAGAAAATTCTTACAGCCCTAACAACAAAAATATGAGAAGGTTAATACGGACAAGGAAGGACAGAGTTACCTTTGGCAGAAGGGTCAAAGGCTACACTTGGGGTTATTAATGTTTTGCGAAGTCAGCCATCCTGGGAGCTGAAGAGGCATCTGTAGTGGTAAGTCCACATCAAATAAGTACAATGCCAGGGAAAAAAAAAAAAAAAAAGCAAAAGAAATGGAAGGTTTCCAGGTCATGGCTCTGCATGTTAAACACGATTCCTTAGCTCCACCTGTGGGATTTGTGAATCCCAAAGACTTCCACATACAAATGTGGAATTTATGGTAACTCTTAGGACTGCAACCAGCTGTCTGCCTAAATGGGTTCTCAGGGCCTAACCCCAAGGCTAACAACATGCTAAAGTGAGCAGAGAGAGAAGAATGATGAAACAAAGGAATGAAAAAAACAAACAAGATGTGATTATTTTTTATCAGTGCTATTTCTTCCTTTACAGACTCTATACTGTTCTGGCACACCAGCATAGAGCAGAAATTAATCCATTGGAGAAAGCAGGAAACTGAATATGAGATGAGAAAGTAATCCTCTTTGTTTAATGCTGGTGAGATGTCTCAGGACTTGTCTGTCTCTCAGGACTTGTCTGTGTAATGATAAGGGGAAATGTTTGCTGAATATGCTTTTATGTTTAAACTGTTGTCAAGTAAGCCATGCGAAATAGGGGTGTTTGTATGGATGACCATTAAGCTACTGCCATTTGAATACAGACATCTGCATGTTGTGGATTGCATTTACTCTGAAATATGTTATTTATTGTTCTATGAAGTTGCAGAAAAGGTGGTGAGTGTATCAGTAAAGTATGACTGATTTTACTCTGTGCTCTCCAGAAACAGGCTGCCCTAAACAGCCAGTACTGTTTCTGACCACTTTTCACCAGCCCCAGAATGACTTTCTTGCCTTCTATAGTTCATGCCAAAATCATTCAGCGTCTTTACACTTTTATTTTTCCTATTACTCATTCATCTCCTTTTGAAGTGTCTTGATTTATGGGAAAATCTTCTACTGAGGCTCAGGGTAGCTATAAGCTCAAGGTGTTACTGAGATGAAAAGACATGCACTCTCTGTGCTGAGACTCATTTTTGTGTGTCAACCACTGCACTAAAAAAGCCTTTGCTGTGAAGTGTCTGTTTATCACCTGGGAGATGCCATCAGCTGAAGCAGGGAATGGAACAGTAGCCATCTGAATGAGAGAAAAAACGTTTTGTTATAGTACAGAAAATAAACACTTTGGAGTTCACGTTTTATTGCCACAGGCGCTGTTGTGAGCACATGGTAAGAGAAGAAGTCAGGCAACAAGGGATTGAGGGAATATTAAATGAATAGATGAATTGAGGGGGTGCTTAAAAGGAGTAATCAAAAACAGGAGGATTAAAACAGGAGGGACTTAAGGCAACACAACAAAGCATGGACTGTTCTTCCTGGACATCATTTACAGTATCCACATAATGGGTGTAGGTTGACAGTAAAGGCTGATCTTGCTTGAAAATCGTCCAGTAGCATCCCCTGAGATCCTCAGAACAAAAGTTATTTGAAATTCCTTCTTGTAAGTAAGCCCATCATAATCCTGGTATAGTTATGCTGAACATCTGCTTGGGCTTTGAGGATTATCTCTTCCTCAGGGCCAGCTCCAGGGTGTAGGATATGGGCCTTGTGGGATACAGGTTCTCAGTTCTGGTCAAAATTGCAGTTATGAGTGCAGGGTCACTACGTTCTCATCAGGAGTGCCCCTAGGGAAGAAAATAAGACCCATTCATAATGTTAGGGTCAGGATCTGTAAGCATGTGCAGATATCTGATTCTGTCCATTTATTGTTCTATTGTCATAGCTCTGGAGCTTCCCCTGAAGTGGCCTCCATCTGTTCTCTCCATTCTGCCAAGTGCTTCTGTAGACACAGGCATTGCAGTGATGCTGTTCAGACAGGATGTAGCTCTCTCCTCTCCCCAGACCAAAAAGATACGCAGGATCTATGTACTGGTCTACCCAGGACCAGGTGCGACTGGCATAAGGCCAAGAACAGTGTGTGATGCTAACAATAAATGCTTGTCAAACAGGGAGATCTAGCAGTTTAAAGACGGAGGTGACCTTGAGTCAGTACGAGCAGACCAATAAAGAAAGCATGGTGAACCAAAGAGGTCCACCAACATAAGAATGAATCCAGTCTGGGACAGCAGTGGGGAAAATGCCCTAAATAGTGAAGTTCATCAAAAGCACACCAGATATTCTCTCCCAGTCACTGAACGGTTTACCCAAGTTTCCAACAGTCCCTAGATGACACTTTGAAAAACAGTATGTGATATAGACAAGCTGTAAGAGAAGGACAGGTGGCTCATCTGGTGGCTGGCAGCCCTGTCCACGGCAGGGGGGTTGGAACTAGATGATCTTTGAGGTCCCTTCCAACCCAAGCCATTCTATGATTCTGTGGTAATCCAGTTTGTCACTGAACAGCTTCTCTTCCTCCATGCTGAGTCCAAGGACTCAGTTTTTTAGGACTCAGTCATCACAGCAGATCACTGAGCAGCCCGCTGGGCAGCGGGGTGGGATGCATCCCAGGGCCACGCTGTCCCCAAGTGGCTGGCGCAACAACACAGCACTTTTACCCAGTGTCAGCATCAAGCTCCACAATGCCTGGAGGTTTGAATGCTTTCCCAGAACATACTTGCTTTTTCCTTTAAAATGGTTTTGGTTATCTGCCTGCTGGGAGGCCATTACTGTGCTTCACTGACATCATTCTTTCTCCTTTCAGAACAGACTGACATTTTACACTGCATGCACCCAAACTTTCTGAGTATGACCTTGCCTTAATTCTTTCATTAACCTGTCACAGCCTCTGGCCACTTCTCACGTTGGGGAGGAGCTCTGCTTCTGTGGCTTCTGTAGCAAACATGAAGAATTTTGAGATCATGCTCTGTGAGACGTGTCTCTCTGTCCCTTACAGAGATTTGGAAATGTGATGCTGTAGATTGTTTATGGAATGCACAATTTACCCATCTTGACTCGCTCTAGTAAAGCTGCAGCACTCCTGCAGCTGGACTCTATCCATCCAGAAGTTAACACCTGAGTTAACTAGCTGTACAGCCTGCTGCCTTCTCAGCCCAGTGGCTCCCTAGCATTTCTCCTGACCTTTGCCATCAGCTGGAAGTTGTCTTTCTGCTGATCTCTATACCACCAACTCCATCTTCCTCAGAGGCATATCCTGACTGCGCCTAACACGTTTCCAGCAGCTTCCTGGAAACCACCGCAGCACAATGTGGTGTGAGCTGGCGGCATGGACCCTGTCGTGCTGTCCCAGGTGGGACAGTGGAGATGTGGGGAGTGTTTTGCGAACTCCTTCAAGAAGCATACCTTGTAAAATGTAATCCCCAGGTTCTGGGGATAAAGACTGCCTGTAAGCTTGGAAGCTGTTGAGGTCCTGAGTATCTAGTTCTCTGCCAGCATATGTATTCACCTCAGTAGTTTTTCAGGTGTTCTTTAGTCAGGCTGGTTTAATGAAGATTTTAATAGAAAAAAAAAAAAAAAAGTGAGGAAGCAGTTGTCCTCATTTTTCAGTAAATTCAGAAAATCTGGCATATCACAAGATATAGCAAACATCTTGGTTTATAAGCTAAAAGGACAGAATGAAAAACAACCTGTCAGTACCCGAGATCTATATTATTATTCTGAGTGACCAGTCCTTGCTGAAGGATCGGTAACAGTGCCCTGTTGCAGAGCTAGCTCTCAGCACAGACAAAACAGGCAGTTTGCTGGGACGGTGGGGGAGGAAAGGTTAGGCTGAGCTATGCAGGTGGGGTGGCCCAGGAGTGGATCTGTAGAGCAGTGCAGTTGGTATGGTGTTGGTATTCCCAAACTGAACACATTTCCAGGGAGCTAACTCCAGATGAATGTCCTGGCTGGAATGCATTGAGGGCACTCCCGGCTTGCATATTTTGGTTTAATTTCATTGGGAGGAATCCAGTTTGTGCACCCTGAAACTCCTCTGCAACCTGAACCAGAACCCAGCAGCAGAAACAACCAAGACCGGCCTCAGAAGACCAGCAGGAGTGAGTGCTGCCCGCTGCTCTGGACAGACAGGCTGGCTGGTGGCTGCCGTGTGAGGACGAAATGCTCACTTCCAGAAAGACCAGTCACAGCTCACACTTCTGCTGCCCTCTTTGCAGTAACAGGAGAGCAAGCCCTAAGACTTTTTATTTCTCTTTCAGCTCCTCATGCGGCTCTAGGCTGAAGTATGCTTTATGAAGCATTTCCTGTACTGGGCTGTTGCAATCTCAGGCCTGCATACCATCCCAGGGCCCTGCCTGCAACGAAACCAGACGAAATGAGAGCAGACACACGCATCCTTGGTCCAGTGCTGTTGGTCTAACTCCATGAGCAAGAAATAGTTTACAGTATCTCAATACATCAGTTCTTCAAACGTTAACTTGCTGTTCCTCCTAGAGAGATGATAAATCCCATGACTAGCACTCAGGGGACAAACACCACATTCCTGGTTCTTTTCAGTGAAGCTGCCAGAAATACTGGGCATCTGAAAGCTTGTAAAGCACTTAATAAAAAGAGCAAACGTATTTGAAAATGCCACCATTCATCATATAAGCAATATAAATCCAACGATGCCTTAAAAAAAATCCACTTGCGAGTGACTTCTGGTCAAATGTTTGCCCTTTTTCATACAGTCTCACAAGGCACAAGCCCAAAAATGCTGGCAAATTTGAAGAAAAGCTGATGCCTGTTCAAGTTGTTTCTAAATGCACTGATGATCAGAGAACATGAAACTCCACCAAAAAAAAAAAAAATCCATTTGGAAGAGAATTTCACATGCTACAAATGATTCATGTATTCACTCATGCTTTTCTTATTAAAACCTCAAAAAAAAAAAAAATCAAAATGTCATTCCAATCAACGTTGCATTGTTAATTTTTTTTTTATTTTATTTTGCTGAGCAAACTGGTGAGAACATGATACACTTCTTTCCCGTATATCCTCCCTTGCAAAACTTGGTTTTATCAGTCCTGTTGATTGCATGCAACCACTTAGAAGCCAGCTGAAGATAGAGTTACCAACGACACAAAGAAATTACTAATAGAAACGCGGCCTCCTTCATTCCATCCAGGACAGCCTGCTGTAGTTTTCATCTCCTGCTCATATTCTGGATACAGGCTTTCACATCTGCGGTGGTTACTTCTTGGTTACTTTCCATGTTGTTTTGTGGAGCAGCTTGCCTTCTCAGGATATCTTTTTCTGACCCTCCTCAGGGGATGTGAATCTCACAGGTTTCATTCCTTCAGACAGGGCTGCAGGCCTTTCTTGCACCTTTGAGCACCCTGAGGTGCTAGTGGGGAGCTTCTCCAGCACTGTGTGCAACTCCAGCCATTGGACAGGACTGTTTTGTTGATGTTCTGTTTTATGGTTCATCACCACCCTGCTTTACCCATGCCATTAGGTGCTACTCTACTGTCCTCCACAAGTAGAAGTAGAATGCATTTGTCACAGAATCACTGTGGAAAACTGGAAAAACTGGATGGTTGCTTGGTTTTGCCCCGTTGCTGACTTTTCTACAGCTGTATTTGACTGAAGTTGTTGCTGCTGCCCCATTTGCTCTCTAAGATCCAAACCATTACACTGATACATAGCTCCCGGTCAGTGAAGCCCTGGTAGAAAGCCCACAGTTGGCCCATTGAATGACAACAAAATTTGCAAAGAATTCTTCGCATGGTTTTGTAGTCTTTGAGACAGCCAGAGGATTATCAGTGGCCTGATAATACTGAGGAACTGCTTAATTAAAGCATGAGTTAAAAAAAACTTTAATTACAGTAACAGACTTCATTACCAATAATGGCAACCTTTCAAGCATCCTTCTCTATACGAAAGTTTTGAGTACAGGTGTATGATTTTTTTGGTGAAAATGCTTCTCTTGATCGCATGGTGACTACTACGCAGTGACACCTCCCTTCAAACCAGTCTTCAGTTTGAGTTTCCAACGCCAGCTTTATTTGATGATACTCCAGTGCTTGGTCAAAGTTGACCCTTCGAAGTTGGAAGCATTCTCCTCGCTGCCTTTCTCATGTCTGCTTGTACGGGTCAGTTTAGACAATCTTGTCAATGCAAGTATGGATTTAGGCTTAGTGGTGTCTGGGTCACCTTATAGCTTGAAATCCACTGACAGATTTATATAGAGCATATAGAATCTCTTTTAAGATCAGGAACAACTA
This sequence comes from Alectura lathami, assembly GCA_013399715.1. Classification (NCBI taxonomy): domain Eukaryota; kingdom Metazoa; phylum Chordata; class Aves; order Galliformes; family Megapodiidae; genus Alectura; species Alectura lathami. The sequence continues at coordinate 29,835 of VXAV01004300.1, forward strand.
AACAGTGATTTTGGTGTTGTTTTCTTCTTTTTTTCCTCCTTTCAAGTCTAGTTCTAATTTCTTGCTAGCTACTAACATCCGTGTCAACTTTGATATTGAAGACACAGTCACCTTCAAGGAGGACATACAGTATTTTTCCTAAGCCAGCAGGAAAGCTGAGGACTTCTTTGACATGTCCACTCAGAAGTTATGGTCATGGCTGGTCCTTGTGCTTATTGACAGCATTGCCACTGAACCACACATTCAGAGCAAAAGGAAAAGTCTCCAACATCGGCACCTCCTGAGGAGCAGCTCCTGCCAAAGTCACTACCAGGCACTACAGTATTTTCAGCACTGACACATTGTTGGATCTGTTAACGAAGAAAAACAAGCAATGCAGAACAAATTGCAGCCCTCAAAACAAGCAGACCAAATTAAAAAAAAATAAATGGAGACATCGTGGACTTGGATGTAGGTGGTTCACATGGATCCCTCATGCCTAGGGGAAGTGTTGTTCTAGGTTCACAAATGTGGCAAAACAAGGCACCTCCATAAAACCCCATCTACAATTCCGCTAAAAACGAAGACAAAAAACCATCCTTCAGCACAACAAATTTTCATATTACTTAAACACACAAGTATAATTTTTTTTGTTTGTTTTAGCATTCAGTATATGATTTATGATGATATCTTAGTATTTTCAAATTAAAACTGTACTATGAGCCAGAACGTCTTCATGAAATATAAGCATGGTTCACTGCAACATTTTGCTAACTGAAATTTAATGCACAATTTCCTGGCCAACTGGTAGAACCGGTGCTGCCATATATGACCACCTCCTCCCGTTTAAAACTCAGGGAACATCAGGGGGGGACTTTGAGCAGCATGGCACAGGCCCCTTACTCTGGGATGAGGTAAGTAAGTTTGCCAGATGCTCTGGTGTCCTTCAGAGCAACAGAGCTGTCTGAATCCTTTTATAATGTGTGATTTGTTTCCGCCCTCAGGTGTGTACTGGAGGCTTCTGCTGGCTTAAACACAAGTCTGTTTCCACCCAAGGTCAGTGTTGGGCTCAGCTGTAGCTCAAAGAAGAAACTGTGTCCCTGGCTGTGACCACACAGAGGTTTGGCTTCAGACAGGCATTGCCCAGGTATCGTAACTCCGCAAACACGTTCAGCGGGACGGCAAACTGCCATACTCTGACAGAGGCCACCCGCACGTGCTGTACCGCATAGGAAGTGCTTCACCATTTCAAGTGAGTGAGTGTGTGTGTTACCACCAGGAGGTGAACCCGCACCTGTGGACTAATAAAAGCCTTCGCCCATCAGTTGCTCCACTGGGTTAACTTCTGAATTATTTGGAAGGAAGAGGTTAAACAATGCTTCCTAATATACGTATTGTGGGTCATAATTGTAGTGGTTTTATTATGTGTTAATTTAGGATAGGAGGACGTTTGAATTCTCCACTGCAAACAGCAGAAAATAAAGTATGTTTTATGATATGATTTGCAAAATGTTAAGACAGATCCTGCACCATTAAGAAAGGCAAACATCGCCTGAGGTCTGAACTGCTTATAGTCTTATTACGGAGCACTTCTGCTTGTTTTTGCAGCCATGGAATGAAACAGCACACAGCTTTTGTTTTGCTTATGCCTAATTTTGGGGGCTGGGTGCACATTTTTACTGAACAACATTTAAGCTGTATCTGGAATGTGGGACATTAAAATCCATTCTAATTTTCTACAGTGCCTGAGCTTTTGCCTTAGAAATGCTGCTGCACTTCTGTGCCTTCATCCTGACAGCTCCCCCTTTGCAGCCCTGTCCTTTCTTTCCTGATTTTTCCGGGAGCTCTTGAGCATTCTTACCCAGGTTCCATAGTGCACTCGCATGGCATGGATCCAGCTCTGTGGACTTTTTGGGCTTCCTGCAGACACCATTGCAGAAGAGAGACCCAATGGCAGCAACACCTCCTCAAGCCCATGCTGGCAGTAAGAGGGATAAGACAACATCCTATGCACCTGAGAACATTTTTTTGTGAAATCCTCTAAGTGATGTGCAGTGGGTCACACTTTTTAGAGGGCAGTTAGTCCAGGACAGCAGAGTGGCTGCTGGTCCAGGGGGCTTCAAGGATGGATGGGGCAGCTTGCAGGAGCTGAAAAGCAAAATAACAGATGCTGCCAAACATGCTAGGCAAAGAGGGAGGAGCTGCTGATTACCAGATGAAGAGCAGAGAGATGTGAAGCAAGTGCAAGTGGAGAAGGGTGAGATGGGCTGAGTGGAAAGAGCACAGTGGCCAGAAATGGAAAAAGAGAAAGAGGTCCCAGGGCGTGGGTGGGGAAGGCTGGGGCAACAGATGGTAAATGAGAACAAAATGAGGAGGGAAGCACAGAAAAAAGCACATCCAGTTGTGTGAGAAGAAACATAAGTAGGTGGGCCAGTGCCAGAAGGCAGCCTGCTGGGAAGCTAATGGGTAACAGCAGCGAGGGCATGGGGCGTGGGGCAGAGGAGCGTGAGAGAGCCCACAGCAGGCTGGCGGAGGGACCCCCCAGCCCTCCAGCGGCAAATTAAGATAATCAACAGCAGATAGTTCTGCGGGGACCAGAAACTTCATTTGGTGTCTCAGGTCTGTAGTGTCCAGCCTGGCTATGGCCAGCAGAAGGAAGGCAGTAGCCACCTCCTAATGCATTACCACGGGAACTGCCCTCTCACTGAGCAAGAGCATTAGCAGGGGATATAGCCTTTGGTTAGGTCTTTGAGTGTAGTTGCTCAGCTTTAACTGTGGCAGCAGAACAGCCCGTGAGACCCAACCTGACTGCCCTGGCTTTGCAGAAGAGCTGTTTGGTGTTAGGGGTGGTTGTTGTGCAAGCTGCAAGCCTAGGGAGATTGGGTTCAGAACAACAGCAAAGGGGGAAAAGAAAAAAAAAAAAAAAAAAAAAGGGAGGAAAGGGGAGGAAAAAAAAGAGAGANATGAAAAAAGAGAGAGAGAGAGAAAGGAGAGGGGAAGATTGCTTCCAATTCAGATTACAACGTGCCCCTGGCTGTGGCACGCAGGGGCCCCTGGTGATGCCAGGCTCATCTTGCGTTAACAGAGGAGCTGACACCGAACGCAGCCATCGGGCGGGCGTCACGAGGTGACGGAGGTTTACGTTTGCAGTTATTTGCACCTGGCCACCCGGCTACAGCGGGGCACGACCTGCAGAAACTCGGGGCACGGAACCGGTCCCCCCAGTCAGTACGGGAAGGAGGAGGTGACGTGTGAAATGACGG
>VXAV01004300.1:33973-69849 GCA_013399715.1 Alectura lathami
CGGTGGGCTTCTGGGTGCGTGCCGTCGGGCGGCCGCCGCGCTGCGGGGACCGTGCGCGCTCGCGTGTTCCGTGCGTCTTCGCTGGGAATCGTCCCGTTTCCTTCGGGATGCGGGGTTTGCTTCCGACTAGCGACGCCTAAGATCGCGGTTTCGGTAGTTAGGGCTGCAGAGGAGTTTTGTGGAATAGGCGCTTAAGGTGGAGGGAGGAGAAGTGTGTGCTTTGGAGGTATTTCGTTCTTAATAGCTAAAGATGGGGCGGATTGCTGCGGGTCAGAAAGGAAGGGGGAGTCAGATTCAGGTGTTCTTGGCTCCCAGCCCGCCGGTGGACTCACCGAGACAAACGCACACAGCACGTGATGGCGTTCTGGTCCAGGCAGGTAGCACGCGGTGACCCGCGAGATCCATGCACGCGCGTCTCTGCACGAGCACTAGCAGCACCAAAGGTAGTGGTTCCTGATGAAGCAGAACGGTGTGATTTCTCCGTTACAATTAACGCAATTAGTTGTCTTTCTTGTATTTGAAGGAGATAAGTTGATTATCCCTAGAGACAAATACAGTGCGTTGCTACAGGATTTTAGGAAACACATTCTGTTTTTCTTCAGTTCTCATTCTCTCATTGTCATTCACAGGTGTATTTGTGCAACTTTTGATTTAAGGAGAATCTTGAATGTGTTGGTTAATTTTCATAATTAAATTACACAAATTACACACTTTAGAAAAATCTAAATAAAAATGGAACAATCATTTAGTTGTTTAGTACTACATCAGTGAGCTCTGTGATGACAATTCAATAAAGTTCCATCTAAGAAACACCGAATTAGACTATTGCATTTTCTGATTTGTATTGTATAAAATTCGGAAGATCCAAAAAAAACTTGTTGTCGACTTTGCTGCCATAGTAGAAAATAAGACAAATGTTTAAAAATCATTAATTTGTATAGTTTGATTTAAAGTTGTTTAAGGGATTTATGGCCATTGTTGCATTTAATGCTTAGCTCATCATGAAGAACTAATGAAATGTGAGACCGCAGTCTGGTTAAAGAGATGTCAGTGGTGTTCAAACACTGAAATAAATCAAAGGAAATCTACTGACTACGGCTAGAACATATTGTTTGGTTTACTTGTTCCTGCCCGCATTCCTGGTGTTCTTGGATGGATTTTACATGTCTTCTCCGCTTTAGAAGGACTTTCTCTGAATCAGGAGTATGCAACACTATCTTGATAATTTTTTTTTTTTTCTTTTTCCTTTGCTAAGAGTGAAGTCATCACTGTACCAGCAGTTTTGTAATCTGATGGGGTCCAGTTACACTGAAGCGATTTTGCCTTCCTATTTTTGGCATAGGTGCATTGTGTGGAATGTGTTTTGTAAGCTGTAGCTAGCTAAGACAAGGATGGAAGAAGATGGATTCCGATGGATTACATAGATCAGACTTAGAAACATTCAGCGTCTTTCAGCTCCGGGCTGCCAGTACGAAGCCCGCTGCTATTCTCTGTGGAAACCACCGCCTCCTGCAGGCAGCCCTGTAGCTCTCTGCAGGGACTTGTACCCCGCTCCGGCAGACCTTCGGGATCTCAGTGCTGCACTGGCTTCCTACTCCAGTTTGTAACTGAAACCACCGGCTGCTGCAGACAATGTGCCGTTTATCTGCTCTCAAACAGATTATTGCATTCCTCTGCATGTGCTAGAAGTTTCAGTGGCCTTGTAGTGTGTGCTTCGGGAACCACGAGGGACCTCTCATTTCAGAAGGGTTTACAGAGAGACAAGCTTTCAGGAGATCCTAAAGCGGAATGAAGTCCCAGGAACGTGTGCTGCGCCTGAGCCCTGGCACCTACCGCTCGGTCGGACCCCCACGTTGCTCCTGCTGGGCATGCAGAACTAGCTCATTGACGCCAAGTGCCGTGCCCTGTGCTCCCTAGGTCAGAGCAGAAGCGTGCTGCCGAGGTGCTGTGGGGCAGTCCTTTGCCCTGGGAGCTCCCTGCTATTTCCAGGAGGGCTAACCTCACCTCTGTGGAAGACAGAAGGAACCACACCCAAACTTTACTTGCTGTCTGGCATAGAAACCGTTGACGATCAGAGTGGTCACGGGAGGCTGCCTGTGTTTTTACTGTTACTGACCGTTTGTGCCGCCCACCTGATCAGGTCTTACACACAAAATAAAGCTCTGAAAGGTGGAAGCACTTTTCATGAGTGCTGCCCAGTCTACAGAGACTGCAGCAGCAAAGGAAGTTTGAAGGAAGGGAAAAAAAAAAAAAAAAGGATCCCCCCCGNGGCCCCTGGGACGAGCCTGCAGGGTGGCTGCCGTTCTCCCGCATCCGGGCGGGCCAGGAGACCTGCAGGGGAACGAAGGGCCCCAGGCGCCTCCGCTTCTCATCGCCCGCAGGTTTGCCGCGAGCGTGCCCTGGCTCATCACCCAGCTGCAGATGACGCTGCCTCACGGCGCTCTCGCAGCCACGCCACAGGTGCCTGCCCTCGCTGGTGGCCCGGCCAGCCGCAATGCGTCCGATGGTGCCATCTGAACGCGTTCATTCAGCTCGCAGCCTCACATCCCTGCCGCAGGTCCCTGCCTGAGGTGAGCATCTCACGTCCCACTCCCGTGGCCTGCTGTGGTGAACCGCTGCGCGCTGATGGTCTGGCGTTGTAATAATGGCCGTGCTGGAGCAGGCTGTCCCCCCGCAGCCCACGGGCACCCCGCGGGGCAGAGCTGATCTCCCCCTGCGGCCGTGGAGGAGCCCGCGGTGGGGCGGGGGCCTGGGGGAGCAGTGCCTGCAGGGGGGGCCCCGGGGTGCACACGGGGCCGTGCTGGAGCGGGGCTGGGGGAGCTGCCGCCCGCGGGAAGCCCACGCAGGGTCCCCTCGGGAAGGACGGCACCCGTGGGAGGGACCCCACGTGGAGCAGGGGCAGGGAGTGGCCGTGGAGGAGCTGCAGACACGAAGCGTTAGGGACCGACCGCAGCCCCCAGTGCCCGTTCCTCTATGGCATTTGGGGGAGAGGAGTTAGAAGGAGGTGGCTGGGAAGGTGGTGTTTCTAGTTTGCTTTTAGTTCTCACTGCTCTAGCCTGTGATCAGTAGGCAATAAATTACATTAATTTTCCCCGAGCCAACTCTGTTTTGCCTGTGGCAGCAGTTGGTGAGTGATCGCCTTGCCCTTAACCCACACGCTGCTTCATGGCGTTTTCTCCCCTGACCGGCTGGGGAAAGAGACTGAGAGAGGGGAAGGGTGGGTGCCTGGCAGCCAGCAGAGGCCACCTCCACAAAGGCATTCTGTGCCACTTCCATGCACGTACCTGGCTGGGTATGGCTGATGGTAACAGGCGTTCCACGATGCGATCAGACACAAACTTTGTGCCGGCATTTACCTGCTGCTTATGAACTGAGTGCCAGAATGATGGATAAGGGGATTCAAACAGCACTGCACAGTTCATTGTGCCTCAGAGCAGGGCACCTGAACTTCTTAGCTCTGTTTCTTGTGATTCAGTGAGAAGGAGCATCAGCATCACGTGACTGAAATGAGAGCAAATATCATGTTTGGTGTTTCCTTGGGTTGCATGTTAGCACTGAGCACCATCTGTCTGAGGGGAGGACCGCTGGGGAGAGCCACTGCACAGAACAGGGTTCTGCTCACTGTAGAACTCCTGTACTTTGAGCCACTTCAGGGTTTACTAGATGGTTTAGTTCTTACTTATTTTTTAGAGGAAGAAATCTGATGTAAAATAAGTTAACACACAGAAATCTGCTATCAATATTACAAATGACATCATTTTTTGTAAGAAGGCATTTGTACAAGTACAACTCTTTTTGCATCAACATATCAGATTTTTCCTACGATAATACTGATTCTTATCAGCTGAAACAGTGTCCACTAGGTATTCATGTACTATACATGCTTCATTTTTCCTTTTCTTGTTATTTAAGACACTGGCTGAAAATAACAACAACAACAAACCATCAAAAAATGTGTAGTATAAAGTCTCAAAGCTTTAGGCTAAGAGATCCCGTTGTCTGTTGATTTCTCTTCATTTAAAAGTGTTCTGGTTTTGACTTTGTTTTATGGGAGGCATAGTATGGAAAAAGTGAAATCCATGCAGAAAACTATGGAAGTGGGAAAGGAACTTTTTTGTCTGCTTGTGCAACGTTAGTCTTTGTTGAAAATGAAATTCCTTTGGGTTGGTTTGTTTTGTGATGTAATTACAGTGTAAAATATGGTTTGCTAGTAATTCAGTTTCTACTAATAGCTTCACAATTTAAAAAAAAAAAAAAAAACAGTAAAAAAGATCCCTGATGGTGAACATTCTGACAAATTGTGTGAGGTAATGTGTGTGTGAAATGCCAGTTATTTCTATAACATGCTTGAAACGTTCCCATTTTTCTGTTTTTATTTGGAGACTGGCTGAAAAATAGCATTTAAACCGTGTTTAAGTTTATTTTTTAGTGTTGATGCTTTAGTCTGCTGTCTGCTATTTGGTGCTTTTGAACAAGAATTTCTCGCAGGCAAGCTCACAATGCGTGTGCATTAGTTTCTTCAGGCACAGAGCCTGCAGAGGCAGGAGTGCCTGTGCTGGGGAGTTCGCAGTTGTGAAGCTGTTCCATGTTTCCTAAAGCCACAGTCAAATGCATAGATGCACAGGAAGAAAGTGTAGAGGTATGTTTCCTGTGTTTTTTTTTTTGCTGCTGCCTTTGGGCTGGCAGGTGTGGATCTCTGAGACCGTTACGGTCACATTCTTTGTGATGCCTGGTGAAGGTGCCTTCATCTATAATAGCCAGACCTGTAGCTCTTTTTTGAAACTTTGGCCGCTGGGCACGGTGGTTCCATTACCGTGTCCCCTGGACGTCTTGATTCCAGCCACTGTGTCACAAAGACCTTTTCCAAATCTGCATATCCATGTACTTAACTTTTTGCTTTGCGTCTGGCATATTGATGCACTGTATATTGATTTTGATCACCTGCACCGTGCTGGATTGGTCTCATTTTTGTTTTCAATACAGTATGCTGATTGCATCCCAGCTGGAACCAACATATGCCAGGACAGTTTATCCATGTTTTGACGAACCCGCCATGAAGGCCACATTTAATATCAGGATTGTCCATGACCCAAGCTACGTGGCTCTTTCCAACATGCCAGCAATTGGTAGGTAAACAGTAAGTAGTCTTGTGTTCTTTTTTTTTCTTTTTTTCTTTTTTTTTGCTCCTTAAATTGCCTTTAAAAATGGTGGTTTATTTGAATAGATGATAACTTTATCATCTGATACAGCAGCATTATGTTGCCTGTGGGCTAATGCCATTAAAATGTGCAGAAAATCTGTGCCTATGGACTTGAATATTCATAATAAATGCCTTTGGTGGCAATAACTCCATACTTGCTGGCTGTGATGTGCTTTTCTCTGAGTGCTGGAGGCCACGGAGGTCTTGATTCTTAGCAGTTACCTCTGGGTCAGCGTGTCTGTCTTTCTTCAAAACAACTTAAAGCAAACCAGCAGCTCCAGAATGCAAGGCCTGTAGCTGTGGCATTGAAGTATTGCGTTTCGTTCTAAGTAGCTTTTAAGATGTTTTTTCATACATCATATGAAAAAGCGTTTTACCATGCAGAGAGACTGTAGCCTCCTGTGTGTGTGTGGAATGTGGATAACAGGACTGTAATGCTCTGGAAACGCTCCTCCTGTCCCGTGCTGGGGTCTCATGTGGGATGCACATGGGGTATAAGATTTCAAGCAAATTCCATAAATTAATGTTCCTACAGGAACCTGTGGGATCTTTCCTCTTTCTTAATGGCTGCTTTTTTTCTGCATTTCAGTGCCATGAATTTTTGGTTTTCACCCAAATAATATCCAGCCATAAAAAGAAGGATTTTTATCAGATTTGCGTGGAGGCTAAGTAACTTACAAATTACAACAGACGAGAAGTCTGCAGGGTTGCTGGAAGCATTTTTTTCCCCTAAGAATCTTGTCCATTTTCCCATTGTTCAGAAGGAATAAGTATTTTATAGTTCTCAGGCACACACGATCCATATTTGAATCATAAAAGATTATACATTTTAGAGATATGCAGCATGGGATAAATTGTCCACAGTTTGTCCACATCTTAAAACTGGCACAGTCTGAGATGCTTCCAAGACTTCAGTAAAGAGCCTCAAGTGTAGATTTCGGTTGTTTGCATGAAAGGTCACAACTGATACATTGTGGTAGCATGGAGTTTGGCTGCTTGCCTTCTTCCAGAAGGATATGATGTTAGTGCAGAAATAAAGCATATCAAGGGAGGTGTTAAGAAAAAAAAAAAAAAAAAGAAAAAAACCAACCTGCAGAAAACACCAATCCCTTGTTTATTGTGGAAGATCAATGGGTTGAATGTTTCTTTAATATTTTTTCTAGATGTATCGGAAATGAAGGATGAGAATGGAAGCCTGTGGAGTGTTACCACATTTAACACTTCACTGAAAATGTCAACTTACATAACTGCTTTTGTGATTTGTGATTTCGATTATGTCACCAGGACGGAGCGAGGAAACGAGGTAAGCACAGGGCTGTGTAGCGCATTGTAGCAGTTTGCTACAGAAGTTGGCTCAGTGGTGCATCATGTGCTTTAGGAGACATCACAGACATTAGTGACGCTTTCTACTCCAAAAGTATTTGCTTATGTGGCAAAACTGCAAACATTTAACCTGCAGATATTTCTGCAGAAAGCTTTCCTTTGGAGCGATTCATTTGTTATCCTGTCCTGAGCGTTACATAGGTGCATGCAGATACAATTCCACAACTGTATTTTAGCCTTTTTATTTTTTTGCTACAGTGGGCACATTTTTTAACCTCCAAAAATGACTGTTTTGTGTCTGAAGCTTCTTCACCACTGGGCGCTCAGGTTTCCTCTTCTACTTTGAGGGCCAAATCTTCTTGAGGGGAGGCTGTGAAACAGCCAGTGCAATGGCAGCAGATGTTTACCTCTCCTTGTTCTGCTGAAAGTCAAGAGGGAAGAGATGTAACATGTTGTTTCAAAACAAAGAGTAAAGTCAAGCATAAAGCTTTATCCTTGCTACCCTTTGTAAATGAGAGCTTGATGTTTTCCAGAGGAAAGAGGCACCACGATGCTCTGTTAGCGGGGGGAGGGTATTTTGCCCCTAGGTTTCAGAAGTGCTGAGTTTATGCCTCCACACTGTGTGAGCATGGTTGTTGTATCTGTTTTCTCATTTCCAGTAAGTGAATCACAACCCCAGACACCTCTGTTGTGCTTCAGAGATCGTACTGGGACTGGGATTTTAAGTCTGCCCACTATGTTTAGGTTTTGTAAGGTGAAATGATTTGGTCTTTGAAACTCCTCTGAAGCCCTGGAAGTTCTGGCTGAAAAAGGGGCTCTGAGGCTGAGGGTACTCTGTTGACTGAACAGCTTTACTTTTTCCCCTTGTAAATTAAATCCTGATCGTTCCCCAACTGTGCTGTTACAGTTCAGCAGTGCAGCTCCTTCTGAGACCATGCCAGAAATGCAGAGTGTTTGAGCTGTTGGGCACCTGGGGGCCTTGCATCCAGAGACACGTGGTGGAGACACAAACCTCTGCTCAATCTGCTCTGTCACCTTGAGCACCCAGCTGCCTCCTCCTGTACCATGACACAGCAAACGGGCGCAGGGAGGGGAGGCTTGCTGCTGCTGACCCTGTTGCTTAGAGGTACAGGCATCTTCTGCTCAGAGGTTCCTCTCTCTCTGCAGCAGCAATGGCAGACCTGTTGCCTGTTTCAGGCTGTGAGAAAGCTGAAGAGGAGAGATTTGCATGTTCAGCTAGCAAAAGCTCCCTGAACATCCGTTTCTCTCTCTTTTGGAAAACAGTTGTGGGCCAAAGGAAGGTTCACCACCCAGGCCCGCTGGCTGGGATACATTGGCTTTGGATCTGAGTAGTTCTACAGCATCACCTGTTTAATAAAAGAATAATTAGGAGTCCACTTACTCCAACTGTCTGTAGTTGGATTCAAGCTTTGGCCCTTCCGAAGTGCTGGACTCTAGGTTGTAACAGGATTAGGCTCAGGGCCATATTTTGCTAGGTCCAGCAATTTGTGGGTTGAGATTTTTTTCATGAAAATCTTATTGCATGATCTAGTGCGGACAGACAGCGTTTTCAAACAATGATTCACAGGTAAGAAGCAAAGAAAGTGAAAATAGGAGAGTTGTCTGAAATAATGCTTGCTTGTTTTGTCGCAGATACGTATTTGGGCTCGGAAAGAGGCAGTTAAAAATGGGTATGTTGACTATGCTTTAAGTATCACAGGCCCAATATTTTCATTTCTGGAAGACTTACTCAACGTCAGCTATCCTCTGCCAAAAACAGGTGAGGTTCTTTCTTTTCTTAAATGGAACAGAAATGGCTGCTGGTGGTGTAACATTTCCAGAAACAATGGGTCCTCTTGCTGTATTCTCTTTTTATAACATACTACATTCATAGTTTAAAACCCTGAAGCTTGAACTCACTGCATTCTCCTTTCTGCACCATGGCTGTTATTAACCTGTCTCACTTAGCACCCTTATCTTCGCATCAACTTAATTCTGCATAAAGTGGCAGATGGGGCCACAGTGAAAAAGGAGTTGTTCAGATGTATGGCTGTTTCTGAGATGCAACGACCACACCAGGCAAGGATGCTGGGGTCCCTGAGTATGCCTCGTAAATCTCAGCTTACTGTAGCCCACGTTTCCCCAAAACATTCCTTGCTTTCTTCAATATGTCCTCATCTGATTGATGAATTGGCAGCGTGTTCCTGCATATTTCTCCCTGGAAAAAGGTTTCTGTGGGAAAACATTGCTGCTGTTTAGGACTGACATCGGGTTAAGTTAGTTAAGCCAAGCTTCAGTCAAGAAAGAAGGGTGCCGTCACGTGGTCCCACTATACAGCTTGCTGTTGTCAGCAGTGGTGCTGCGGGGGAGCTTCCTCTTTTACACACTGGTACGACATGGAAAGCATAGGAGGCAGTGTTCCTGGAATGCGTTTAGGACCTGCCCATGGTCTTGGCAGACTGCAGAAGTGGAAAGAAGGATTTCCCCACTGTCTTGACTAGACATTTTGTTCATTTGTCAGATCTGTGGTTTTGGCACTTGAAAGAAAGAAATTTTCATCTGTGTAATTATTGTCCCCAGTGTTTCTGGAAAAACATGCAGAATTTCTCACTACACTTCTTACAGAAAACGTACTATGTGCAGTTGATGCTCTGTTTACGTTTTGTTGTCTTAGTAATCATGCAAGGTAACCAAGGATTGCAGACAATTATTTCTGACTGGTGCATTCTTCTGTCTAGCAGCACTGTCTATAAGTTGATTCGTTGTTGTAAGAATATTATTAAACTGGCACAGAAGAATGGTGTCACAGGCTTCCTGTTAGGTAAGATTTCAGCTTACAGAATGCCATGATGCTGTTACAGTGCCCCCGGTAGTGTCATGCAGTACCATCTGCATTTCCCACTGACTTTCTTTGAAGTTTCACTAAAAAATCAATAGGATGAGTTCAACCAAGCATAGCTCCTTGTAAATCCTAGAGATTTTTGCTGTGAACTCAAAATTAAAAACAAACACATTTAAGTTTAGGGATATTTATGAGTTTGTTTTTAACTGCTCTTGAGGCAGTTCTAAGTGAGCTCTTTCACCCCAAACTGGCCTTGCTGTAAGCCTGCGGTGCTGAGCCTGGCTGAGATGTGCTGAACCTGAGCAGAACAGTGCCACGTGTATGCCAGCTGCGTGGCTTTTGGATTGAAACTGGCCCGCAGTCCATGGGGTTGCAGTACAAGCTTCTGCTTCCAAACGCTGCCGTACCTTTTGCATGGTTTGTTCTCTGCTACTGCATTCAAGCGGTGTATCTTCCTTTGAGATCCTTGGTGCTCATCCAGGATGCGTCTCCGTTTCCTCCAGCTCCCTCATTTGAACTGGAAAACAACTCACTGTGCATAAGGCAGAAGGGGAGTATGGAGGTAATAGGCAAGGAAGGCAGGCAGGAAGGCAGGAATGCAGAAAGGCAGAGAGGAAGGACGCTTTTTTTGTTGTTGTAAATCAATTTCTAGGCTGAAGGTAGAAGTAAGTATCATCTTCCACAACATGCAAGAGAAATTCATACAAAGAGAGGAAGATTTCTGAGAGCCAGAAGTGAGCATGCTTCCTCCTGCCATGGATAGAATACAGCCTTCATTTCTGTTCAGGAAAATTCTGTGTACAAGATACAGCCCAGATGTGGGCTCTGTGGGAGTTTATTTAATGGCTCCTTGAAATGGTGGCGATTGAAAGGTATGGCAAGAAGAAATTCCACAAAGCATTTTCAAGAGCGTTGCTATGAGGCAAAATAAAAGGGGTACAAATGCAGTGTCTTTTAACTGCAAACTGGATGCTTATCTAGCATTTTACCTCTAAAAAGTTTAACAACAGTTTTTTTTTGTGTGTTTGTTTTGTTTCTTTTATTTTTATTGTTTGTATCAATTTAGATCTGGTTGCACTGCCTGATTTTGGAGCAGGTGCTATGGAAAACTGGGGGCTAATGACTTTCGAAGAATCATCATTGATGTACCTCCCAAGTGATAAATTCACAAGCAGAAAGACAGTGATTGCCATAATTGTGTCACATGAGCTAGGACACCAGGCATGTGGTAAAAAATTCTGCGCATTTATTTTTCTGTGATGTTATTTCCTTCCAGCTGCTGCTGATGCAGTCAGTGATTATTGAAGAAGAATAGCGACTTGACTGTGTGGGGTGTGAGCACTAGAGGGCTGAAAGGCTGTTTGTGTGATCACGTTTGACAGACAAATCAACTTTAAGAGCAGATTTTGTCATGTTCTGTCGTGTGTCAGACTGGATACTGACTGCATGTGACAACTCATTGATACAAAACTGCCGATGGACTACTTGCTTTTGTTTTTCTTACGCAATAACTGAATGCTGTACTAGGGAGTTAGGGATGACGCAGTACTGTCTATGTACTGTATACTTAGTACGTCAGTGGGAGCTTTGTGTCGCTTTGTAGCGGGAGTGCATGTACAATATTGCAAAAGGATTTTTTTTTTCCTGTAAGAAAGCTTGCGATATCATAGAACAAATACAACACGAACACATTTTACACTTTGATACAGATTTTCAGAGTTTTTGTTATTTAAAATTATAATAATGCCACATGACTTTTTTATTGATGATGTTTAACTTACTGTTGTTTGTCAGAAGAAATCACCTAGTCAACAAAATCAGCAGAAGAGTTTAACTTGGCTAGTGCACTTGTATGTCCTTCTGACAAGGTCTGTAACTTTTCAGACCTTCAGATTAGCAGAGTGTCTTTATTGCAGGCCAATAAAATAAATATCAGCACTTAATTAAACTTTATTTTGAAGCAAAGATGTAGTCCAAGTTTTTAAGATTTAACAAATAAAGTACAAATCCTCAAATGATCATTTTTTGTTAGATTTGAACTGCCAAATATGAGTACATAGCAGCTGTTGTGGACTGATATTGCTCGCTAGGACAGAGATTTGCTGATTTTGGAAATGAATATTTCCCCAGTTCTGTTTCTCATCCCCTGGACAATTTCCTTTTTACTAAGAACTAAAGAACATTACTTTATTCATGAATGACTCTTTGGAAAAATGTTCTTGTAATTGCTTGATAAATGCCCTGTTTTTAATCATAGCCTGATACGATCTCTTAGATCTTTACATTTTATTGGCAAGTGTTTAAAATTAAATAGAATAAGAGACTGACATAATGCACTGATACTCTCATGGTATGGAATTGTAGATGAAGCAATTAAAAAATAACTGACTTCTGACTTTTTCCAAGGTGCATCTCTTTTCCTACTGAATTTTCACTATCTGCAGGAATGTCCAGCATTTTGGTCAGTTGACATGTTCACATTCAATAAAGTTCCCTCAGTGAGGGCGTGTGTGTTTAACCCACAGGAATGAAAACAGCAATCCAAAGAGATGTTGAGATATTTTTTCTTTCTATTTAAGTGGTTTGGAAATCTGGTTACAATGAACTGGTGGAATGATCTGTGGCTTAATGAGGGGCTGGCGTCTTACTTTGAGTACGTTGGAGCTACCTTTGCTGAGCCCAAGCTTTCCCTGGTAAGTACCAGAGGGCGAAAGCTGCCTCCTGTTCTGCTCGAACGGACATAAGCACAGACCCCACACCGTACTGCAGAACTCCATCCCTCGTTAATCTCGGTAGCAGCAGCCATCAGTTGAGGTGCTCCTGCCTGCACGCCCACCGATGTCTCTACACAGGGCCTCAGCTTCCGAAGGAAGGAGGAGCCCTTAGCCTGGGCGGGCCTGAGGCTGCAGTCAGGCTGCAGTGTGTTTTTCATTTGGCTCAGATGGAATAGCGTGTGCCTCTTTCCTTCTCTGGTTCACCAAAGGGCTTAACTACAGGCTCTCTCAGCCGCTCCTCACAGGAAGAGAGAGGTGCTCCAGTCCCTTCAGCATCTTCATGGCCCTTTGCTGGACTGTTTCTAGTAGCTCCATGTGTCTCTGGCACTGGAAGCCCAGACATGGACCCAGCACTCCCTGTGAGTCCTCACCAGTGCTGAGGGGAAGGATCACCTCCCTCCAACTGCTGGCGTTAAATTAATTAAAACTCTGTGTCCTGGGTAAGTGGATGTGCTGAAAGTGGCCTGTAGTATTTTAAAAGTTCACCAATTTTCTTCACCTACCTGATTATGTCAAATGGCATCCAGTCATAGGACAGATAATCAGCTGGGGGAAATTAAATCAGCATTTGACAAAAGGAGAGCTTCACTGCCTTACACAAGAGGACTATTTCTTGCCAGATGAGAGCCAATATGCTGCACAGTTAAGCCTCACCGCGCTCAAGTGTTTACTTTTTAGATTACTGTTCAGGGTTGCAGCAGGAGAAATACAGAATTCAGGAGGAAAATGTGGCATACCAATGACATTCCAATGTAGATGACAGACATGTTTCCAGTCTTCAGTGTCTGTTCATTTGCTGTTTAATGTTGTTGACTTCTTCCGTAAGGCTTACAGTGTAACTGTCTTTGTCAGGCCCAAGCCTGACAAATCTGACATCTCAGATTTAAAATTTTCACTGCAAAAAGTAGTAGTTTTGCATGTGGGAAATGTTGGAATTGGGTGGAAGGTCTGTTTTACCTTGAGGGGAGGTTAGGGAGGAGGAAAAAGATCATTCCATGTTTATTGACAGATGATTTTATTTCTATTCATGCTAATTCCACGATCCACATTCTCTGCCTGAGGATATGTGTTTTCTGTTCAGCTCACTTAGATCTGTTGTCTTGTTGCAGGATAAAATCTTTTGTGATCATGTTGTACAACCTGTCTTACGGGAAGACAATGGAGTAGAAGTTCGATCACTGTCAGCGAGTGAGGACAAGATCAAAGGGTCATATTCATTAACTTCTCTGTTTGACAGCATCACATACAACAAGGTGAAAAAATATGAAGTTATTCCTGTTTCTTCTGTATTCTGAAGTAACATGATACAAAGAACAGGGCATATTCTGTTGAATTGCAGTGCTTTGTTACTTTGTCATTCCAAACTTATTTCTGGTCCATGCACAAGTTTACTGGATGTTGCAAATCTCTCTGTGAAGGAAACCGTGGACATTTTTAGCCTCCATGAACAATGAAGCATAGGAATAAACTAACTTTTCTGAAGCATAGCTTGAAAAAATACTGCAACAGTAATGGCAACAATTGCTCATGTTTTCTCAAAGATTTTTTTTTTTTTTTTTTTTTTTTTTTCTGTACTTCAGGGGGCTTCTATTACATGGATGCTTTCTGGTTTTCTGACTGAGAAGTTGTTTGTCAGAGCTCTTAATGTAAGTCTGGAAAACAAATGTCTTCATCTTGATTTATAAGCTCGAAAATGACAAATGTACAAACTTCTGTCTGCCTTGCTGATGTTTTTCATTGAACTTTTTGTGGATTCTGATACTTTTCTTTGTTTTCCTACAGTTGTATCTGAAAAAATTTTCCTTTTCAAACACTAACCAAGATGATCTGTGGACCCACATACAGATGGTACTCATTCTATTTCTATTATTTCATCCTGGTGTTTGTCATAGGTCAAATCTATATTATATATTGTTTGTAGGAGATGCACGGGAATTTGGCTGTCTCTAGTGCAGTCTCTCCCTCACATAAAATTTGCGTTGCCAGCTCTTTTGGCTCATGTCTTCACAAGTGTTTATTTAGCTACTTAACTGCACTTGAGATCAGTGCAGCCACATGCAAGAAACAGAGAAGTGAGATGGAAAATTAGGGTCAAGTGGAGTTTTGGGCCTTATGGGTTGCCTTAGCCTACATGAAATCACATAGCCTGTTTTTTCTGGAGCTTAAGTTTTGCCAAATCAAAGTATGTGATGCACTGGTCGTGATGATCAATGATGCTCAAATGTCACAGACCCTGCAAGGTCTGTTCCCAGAGCAGTAGCTCAGCATTTCTCCCTTTGCTGGTTTTGGCAGAAATCTAAATAAGAAAACTGTTAGTAACAGGTTCATTAAAAAAAAAAAAAAAAGCAATTTCCCTATCCATCTAAGGAAGGCTTCCACTGTCTTACAAAAAAAAAAGAGTCTTTGGTTAAGAACAAGAGTGCCACAACTTAAGATGTGCAAAAGTGACCTGTCTGCAAAGCCAGCAGAGGCCATACCAGTTCACACTAGCTGAGACTCCAGCTTGGTGTGTTTTCCAGTGTGTCTTTGCTGTTCAGTTCGTTCATTATCTGTCACTTAAAAACCTCTTGTGTTCTGGCAGCATTTTTTGAGTAAAATTAACAAATTAAGTCTGTCGTAGCCATACAGACAGTTAAGTATATTAATGCTAAAAAGAGAAAGGTTGGCAGTCAGGTTGTAAGCATGAGAAATGTGCTTTCCTTGTGTCATAATGCCTGTAAAGGCTTTTGCTGTCATTATGATAATGTCAGTAATGTTCTTTACACTTTGTTACATTGATTTTGTGCATGATCGAAGACCAGCAAACTGCTAGGCAATTATTTTGTCTCATATGTTAGATCAATCCCAAGCATGTTGCTGAAGCAGAATCAGTAAGTAACTGTTTGTTGTAAATCTTTCTAATTCCTGTTTCTCTTCAAGGTTGTAGATGCACAGGATGAAGTTCAGTTGCCAGCACCTGTAAAAACAATAATGGATTCCTGGACATGCCAAAATGGGTTTCCAGTTTTAACACTAAATCTAACCACTGGCACAATCAGTCAGGAGCAATTTTTCCATCAAAATGATGCAAACAGTACTGATTTTTACAAGTATGTTTAGTTTGTGTCTTTATCACGTGTTTACACCCTGTTTTTTTGTTTGTTCATTTGTTTTTTTTGCAGTAAACTCTTCACTATGTTTTGAGCATCTTATTTCTTAACTTTTTTTTCTGCTTTGTGGCATGAACTATAGATTAAATTCTGTTTAAGACTGGAGTCTGCTATAGTTTTGCAAGCTGCTTGTTTCACCGAGGGGTGCTTTCCTTCGCAGTAGTGACTTTTCCAGCCACATAATGGCTTTGTAAGGACAGACGTGGGCCATGAGTAGGTTGCAGGGCAGGAGTTTTGCCTGGCTTTTCTTCATTCTTCATCTTTCAGTTGTACAGACTGAGGACCTGGCAGAACCTTGCGGCAGCTTCTTTCCAGTCAGCATTTCCAGTCTCATTGTCTTGGCAAGCACAACGGGCTTGCCCTTATCTAGATGACCCCTTTCTCAGACCCTGCTGAGTACCTGACATGAAACTCTAGAGCTCCTGACTGTCAGTGGGCATTGCTGAGTGCCTGGTCATTTTGAAGGCATTTTGGAGCCATTTTTAGTAGATGTACTTCTGAAAAGGAGCTTTACGGTCTCCAGAAATAAGATGAAGTGAAATAAGTGAGGAAAATAAAATTATCTCCTGGAGAGGGAAAGCCAGAGTGCAGAGGTACAGCAGTATTCAAAAATGTAGCACAGAGCAGTCTAAATATGAGTGCATATTTAAATCCAGGCTAAAACTCCCTTATCATGAATATGCTATGTGCTAATCCAGCACAAGTACAACCATCTGATGAGGGTTTGTGTATCAGAGCAGAGAGAAGGTGGATGGGAATTCTTGTAAGAACTGATTTGCAATCTAGTTTAGTATCATCAGAAAGGGTTATTTTTAGTGCAAGAATTATATTGTCTTTCTCTTCCCCTTTTTTTTTTTTTTTTAAGCAATACGTGGATTGTTCCTATCTCTTGGATGAGAAATGGATCGTTACAGCCCTTAATATGGCTTGACAGCAGCAGCAGTAAGTAATGTGTTTGTTCACACATGGTTCACCAAGATGATAAAACCCCTCATAATACATCTGCAAACAAAAGACACCTTGTGTTAATTTTATGTTAAATGGCAAATAGTTTTCACATAGCTTAACACATTATTTTTTGTGTGTTGCATCAAACATCAGCATGTTTTTATTAATGTAATAGAATGCCTGTTATCAATAGATATTTACACAAAATAAAAAGATTTTGACCTTTTATACAAATTCAGACTCCAAGCTCCTCATGCTTCTCTATTAATTTTACTGCAGCAAACCCCTTGAGGTGTATGAGAGTTTATGGGTATAGGTAGCATCTCAGAGTTTGGTTGTGATGCACTGGAAAACGATCAAGCTCAACGAGTAGGTGTGAAGACTGAAAAAGCTTAAAACCAGTTATGTGAAGTGACCCATCTTTGTTAAACAGGGATATCTGTAAAAACAGAAAATGAGTATTTTCAACACTGTGTAATTTAACTTATTTTTGCGTTTAATTTGCATAAACAGTCGTATCAGCAGAGTACAATTCTAAAAAATTTTAAAAGCTTATAATAAAAAAGTGAGTTTATAAGCATCTCCCATCAAACGAAAAATCCAGTTCTTCCTCATATCAGTACTTCCAACAAACAGCTGTATATTTTGAGGAAGAAGAAGAGTACTCATCAGAATGGATTCATTGTTTTTCTTGGGCAAGTCAGCCCTGAACTCCGTCAGACCTCGAGTCAGTTGCAAGTAGACGCGTAGAGTGATGTGTCCCTGGAATGCTGAAGAGCAAAACCACAGTATGGTGTGTGCATGTTTTAGCTCTCTGCCCTCTGTTTGCAGTGGTCAAAAAAACTACTTGCACTGTTTTCCAGGCAGTAAGATAGCTTGAATGATTATTTCATGGTGTATGGACAAATAAAAAAGCAATCAGTGTATGTTCCAGTGAGGTGAAAAAAAAGAAAAATTGCAGGAAATAAGTGTTAGGCAGTGCTTGCTTAGAAGCACTGGTGTTATGTGTTAGGGTTGTATTATTGAAACAATAGCATTTCTTTTTCCTCACCTATCATGTGAAGTTATAGAAGAAATAAACATCATGCTGCATTTGCCTGGAGGAACTACAATAAAGTAGAAATTTGGTCTTTAAAACACATTCCACTTGTATTTGAAAGCCATGTATGAAACGTCCCAGGCACTAGACTTCAGCCAAGTAACTTGCTTTCAAGCTTGAAGATTAAAAAAAAATAATAATCCTGATTTCCTCTTTGACTTTTTGATGTAGAGATAAACCAAATGGTTCCTTACATGGGTAGAAATGTTGAGGATGTTTTTCACTTCAGTTACATTTTGTTCTTGTGAGATTGAAATGTTCTGGTAGAGAACTTCCATTAATGTTGTCAGTTAGAGGTGTCCATGAGAGTGGTTTTGGTAAATGAAAATGAGGAATTTGGTATGAAGTACAGTTTTCCTTTATATTTTGGAGTAGTTTCTGCAGTGGCATAACAATACATGGAAAGGAAACATCTCAAAAATGATGTTGTTGATGTGTATTTTTGCTGAAACAAGCTCCATGGGAGCTAATTTATCTTACTTCTGAGCAAGTGAAATTAAGCTGGAATCCCTGATCTGGGATGCCGGTGGTAGCCAAGCATGCTCTTTCAAATCTCTGCTATGCAGCCTGCCTGATTGTTTTCGGACATCTTTGGCAGCCTCTAAATACTTTGTGAAAACTGACTAAGGGTGAATCCTGCAGTACTTGCTCTGTCAAAACACATGGAAGTTCCAGCCTTCTGCTCAGCGTGGAGCAGCGCTTGGTCTGGACTACTCACCAGTATTGATTTGTGATCTGAGGAGAGCTTGCTGTCTTCTTAAACCAGACTGAGCACACCCAGTTACAGCAGCATCTGAATCCTCTTCTGATGAGGCAGCTCAGAGCCTTCAAGGCTGCACTAGCCCCTTGCAGTGCGCTGTGGGCTGTCAGGAGCAGGTAATCAGACAAGCACCTAATGCAGGCAGCAGTGAGATGAAACGGGACCGCAAAAAGGAGCCGTTTCTAAGTGCTGTAACCCAAGAGGACTATAGGACTTTTATTTACAGCATTTATAAACTTAGCTGTTTTGCTTTCCTTGTAGGAATGCTGGCAGGCAGTCAGTTCTGTTGGGTGCTGAGCATTGTGCTTTGGAGCAACGCTAGGAGCAGCGGGCATGCCAGGGGTGTGTGCCTAGGCATATGGGGGCACTGCTCCTCATCCAGATGTTTATTTGTATATAAGCTTTCTGAGCTCTCCCAACTGCCTACTAGCCAAAGGGCAGGAGCAGTGTGGGCCTTCAGCCTCACCTTTGCCATCGTGAGGGTTCCTCAGGGGTCAGGTGCTTGCTGAAGTTCTTCTGCTGTGCAGAGCAGAGAATAGAGATGCACATAGCTTTTGGGGGGTTCTGTGTCCAACCTCAAACATGGGTCTCAGAGGAGCATAAATACAGGAGAATTTAGCAGCGTGCAGAAAATGAAATACTTTTTAATGTCGCTTTACAGAAGTGTTTCCTGAAATGCAAGTATCAGAATCAGAATATGACTGGATCCTGCTAAATGTAAATTTAAGTGGATATTACAGAGTGAACTATGATCAATTAAACTTGAAAAGATTAGCACACTTGCTTGAAAATGATCCAAAGGTAAGAGCATAATTTTTTTTTTTTCTAAGTTTGTGAACAGACTTCTTTCCATGTATTTCTTCTTGCAGTTCTTACCAGTAATCACTCTGATTAAAACATGGAACCACAAGAACTCGTGTGTCACATAAGAATCCACCACTGCATGACTGAAGTCACTGGCAGCCTTCCATAGTGGAATAGGAACAGTCCCAAATAGTTTCACACAAGCATTAAGTTGAAGAATAATATACAAGAGATGGCATTCTGTCTTAACAACTTGTGGTTCTTCTAATACCTTAAATTTGGCTTGGAGAATTGTCAGTATTGTCACTGTGACTGAGCTTTACCTGCTGTTAGGTAACCACAGAGACGAAAGCTGGGAGAATGTTTTTATTTCCATATTCCTTCAAAGCACAATATTCCTGCCAATGAGATCTTAAAAACAGTGGGCTGGTGTTAAAAGAGGCACGGAGAAGCCTACTTGTATGGCGTTATATGAGATTGGAGAATACTTAATATTTCGTAGCCCTGGATTGAGAGAGAGGCTCTGGTGATAATGTGGATTCACTGCTTTTGACAACAGAGCTGAGCAAATTTAGGCTTTCTGAGTCTGGAGCACACTGATGTGTGCAGCCCGATGATTTCTCTCTGGAAGGTCTGAACACAAGGGTGATCGGAGCACACAGGGCTGACCAAACCTCTCTACGGCACTTCTTTCACAGCAGATCTAAGTACCTACCATAAACATACCGTAATGACAGAACTAAGTTAATTTTGGGAAATGTACACTTCGTATGTTTCAGTTTTAACTCCAGCATGTAATAAGAAGGATCTTCAAGTTCCACACATAGTATTATGCAGTTGTATATTTGTGTATATATTTATTGTATTTACTGGGTGGTGAGGCCCCGGCCCAGGCTGCCCAGAGCAGCTGTGGGTGCCCCATCCCTGGGGGTGCTCAAGGCCAGGCTGGGTGGGCCCTGGGCAGCCTGAGCTGGGGGGTGGCAGCCAGCCCACGGCAGGGGCTGGGACTGGGGGGCGTTTGAGGTCTCTTCCAACCCAAGCCATGCTGTGGTTCTATAACATATACATAAATGCTGCTAAAAGCACATGCTCTCAGCTTAAAATAGAAGATCCATTTTAGCATGTTTTGAAGGAGATTTTGGCTTAAACAAGGTGTTAGAGATTTTGTCTTACACTTCTGAAACATAGTACAGGTTTTTTCACTCTTAATTACGTGTTTAGATATATTTACACCTCACTGATGCTTTTTGCAGGCTATTCCTGCTGTCAGCAGGTTCCAGCTGCTAGATGACGTTTTTACACTGACACAGTAAGTATGTTCTGCATATGTTATAGAAAGCGATTGAACTGTGTGATTGCATTCAACGTTTGTAATTCTGCTTCATTCATTCCTAACCATATGCACCACATAAGAACAAGGGATGGTTCAGCAAAGTGTGGGGGAGTAAGTGTTTAGTCCGTTTTTCTGTCAGCGTTGGGTGATTTCTTTCAAAATTTGTTTTAAAGTTTGTTCCACCTCTTAGCAGATATTTTAAATAATGGCACCCTCACGAATGCTTTAGGGACTAACCTAGATTTATTGTAAGAGAAGAGAAATTCTTAATGAAGATAGTGAATTTCCCTTAATTTATTCTGGAGAGTCTTAGCTGTGCTGTCCTGCGTCACTCGTAGTCCCTTGTTCATTTCTCCTGCTGATGAGTGAGTTGGTCATTCGTGTCTTGGCAGAAGAAGACCACAGGATACTTGCACTGTCGGTGCTGCAGTTCTGAAGAAAAGCATTTGTTAAAATAACCCAGTGTTATGTTAGTTTTCCTATCCCTCTCCCCTCCTGCAAGTGGGACAGTTCTCAGAGGAGGTTCATGTTTAGGGGATGCAGGACCATGCTGCTGGCGGGCTCAGCAGTACAGCAGGGAGCCAAAGATGCCATGAGTAGGTCTGTGTCTCAGTCACGCCAGAGGTTCAAAGTCAGAACTCCCTTTTCTCATCTTGTATGAACGTCTTTTCTTACAAAAGAGCTAAAACCTGGCATATGGTGAGGAAAGTAACAGTGAAGTATGGAACTGTGCTCTTACATGGGCATGCTGGAAGTGTTTCTGCTCTTGAGGAGTGGGGCGTGAACTGGCTATTTTGGGGAAAGAGTGAATTCCTGGTGGGCTCCATGCTGAGGCATAGGAATGCCATGCTGAAATTGCTAATCCCTAGGACAGTGTGCGTGTGATTTAAATTGTTTAATCATTATGATGATGTTTATTCCATTAAGGAACCTGTATTGAAAATCTCTTGTTTAGCAATAAAAAGAAAAATATATTGGAACGGAAAACAGTGTTTTTTTTCCTTCATTTTGTTCTGGCGAGGCTGATGCATGCTGTAAATGTGTGCAGACCTCATCCTGCAGACAATTCCAGAATGCAGTCTGTGTACCGCCGCGGTTACTGCCGTGATTACCCCGTTACTTGGGCAGTGCCACTGTGCGTGGAGAGTTCAGCTTTTAAATGACTCCCCATCGTTTCACATTTATTTTAATTTTCCAGCGTCCTCTCTAAGCAGCTTCCCACCTTGTACCCTGATGTTTTATCATCACTTTCATAAATAAACGGATATTGACGAAAGGTAGTTATTGTGAACAAGTATGCTCAAATATGAGTGGTTTTTATCTTCAAATAGGTTTGGATATATTCAGATTGAAACAGCACTTGAGCTAACAAAGTACCTCGCCAGAGAAGACGAACTCTTCATATGGAATATGGTATTGTTTAATCTAGTGCCTGAGAATTTGGAAAGTACTCTGAAAAACTATGAAGTGTATCCACTCCTAAAGGTATCAGCTTCTGCTGTTAGTTAGCAAAGGTACTAGCCCATTTAAATAAAAATGACTAAAATGAATGCTTTATAAACTCTCATGAAAGAAGGAGTATGATGGGTCATAGTTCTTATAACTACTTTTGCATGATTTAGCCAGATTCTTTTCCAATAGAAGGCTCTTGTTCGTACATACTGCTCAGTGATAAATATCCTTGCATTGTGAGCAAGGCTTGTTGTAAAGCAGATCTTAGCACTGACCGGTTTTGTAAAACAAGATCAGGAAAATCTGCATGCAGTCAAAGCAGGAACTGGCTTGGAATTTTAAGTGAGGTGATTCTATCCCACACTTGAGATACCTGAGGTGATATTTTCTTATTCAATTTTTTGACTTTTATTTGATTTGTACATTTGTCAGAAGTGCAATCCCACAATACTAATTCCCTTACGTTCTTAAAGCATGGATATGTTTAAAATGTGTTAGAATAATTTTTTTTTCTGTTGAGAAGTCATTTTTTTCAGTCTTGTTCTCGAAGAAGCTTTTATTTTCTTTTGTAATGAGTTCAAATGTGTTAGTGATGTAAGATAAGTAACTTCCCCATTCGAATAGTACAAGTGAATAGAATTATACATTGTTTATTTTATGTACTTCATAAAGTAAAAAAAAAAAAAATAGAGGTTAATTTTTAGGATAAATCTGAGTAAGTGAAGAAAAACAAGTATAAGAATAATCTGCATCTAAATGAAAATAATTTTTCTTTCCCTTCTTTTAAAAGAAATACCTTTTAAAGAGAATGTTGCCAATATACCATTATTATGCAGGTTTTATTCGTCAAAATGTTGATGCTCTGGAAGATGACTATTTTGCTAAGTAAGTATTCTGTTTTGCTCAAAAGTTTGATCTGCCATGATTGATACATTATAGTTTGCCTTTGTAAATTTAAATACAAGACTTGTGAAAATGGTCTAATTAATTTGAATGTAACTGAACTGTCATTCTTACTGACCTACAAATGTGTGCCTCTTATGATAGTGCTTCCAAAGAAAATGCAGCGCCAGCATTGTCAGGGATAGCGTCATGGTGTTTAAGGAGCATCAGGGACAATGCTTTAATGGTCTGAGCGGCAGCTCTTGTTAATTGGAGAACAGGTGCACCAGGCTGCTGCTGTTTGGGGAAAATCCGATAGCAATGAGCTTCAGATGTGATTTATGCTGGAGCTTTAAAATCATTCATTTTGCAAGGCCACAAAAAGCCACAGTCTTGACTGTCAGGATGGCTGAGACTAGGTGCACCTACAGCAACAGCACCATAAAACACAGAAACCTAATTAAAATTACAGTTAGCAAGTAGCATTACTAATATCCATGAATGTTAATGCCAAGGAGCCCATTTTTGGCCATTAATTTTATTATTGTTTTTATTAAACCTCAAGTGCTTATGATAGAGTTTCTCCTGGGTTAAGAGCATCATGTGCAAAAACTGGTCAAGCACAGTTTGAGTACTCCAAATGTGGAATACACATCTTTTATTCTTGCTGTTTTGGCTTTCCTTCAAGAGTGTATTTGGAAAAACTTTTTCAAACAGCATGTTGGCTGGGTCTCCAGGACTGTTTGGATCTGTCATCTGAACTGTATTCTAAGTGGATGGACAACCCTGAGTACACGTAAGAACAATGATGTGCTCTTGGATGTGTGCGTGTGTGAGTGATGTGGGATGATGACGGGCTCTTAGAGGGGCAGGCAGAATAAGAACCGCTCCTGTACACTGCTCTTTCCCCGCAGACCTACATAATTTAAGCAAAGCAACAACAACAACAAAACCCCAAACCTACCAACCAACCAAAAACTCACGAATCCCCACCTCTTCCCCAGATCGCAACTTTATGTTGATTTCATAATTACTGCTTTCTGCATAGACGTCACAGGCTGGGGGATGCAGATTTTTGCCATGAAGACACAAGTCCGTTTAGTCGTGTGGCAGGTGAAGCTCAGGTGAAGACTCATGTCCCATATTGTCCAGTCCCTTTGCCACAGTTCAGTCTCGGGGGCATCGCATGTAGTGACCCAATTTCTAGGCTTCCTTACGCGGTGCAGAGTGAAGCAGTGTCTGTGTGATATGGGCCGCCACCCGTGGCGAACCCATCACAGCGTTCTGCGCCTTCTGAACTGACATGAACAGGGGCTGGGGGGTGCTGTCAGGTCTCGCGCTGATACTGGAGCCCAGTGGGTAGGTTCCTGGTCGTGAGAGTGGAGTCTGGGCTCTGCCGTGATGAGACTTCTCATGTTAGAGTACTGCTTTTTTAAAGAAATTTACGATGTATTGAAATTCTTACTCTCTTTTCCTCCCTCTTTTTTTTGATGTTTTTTCCTATGCAATAGTCATATAGTACTGGCACTGGTGAGTGAATATTAATTTATTACTTTTATTTGTTACAGTTGCAGAAAGGTTGATGTTTACATGGTTACTCCTGCCTCTGTTGTCATATGTGGTTGGCTAAGTGAACAGAACCTGTATTTGCTTTTTTTTTTTTTTTTTAATAGCAGTTTAGTAATCATCATTACATAAACTTAAAAAAAACTCATGCTTTGGAGATGAGGCATAAAGTTTAAGTAGACTAAACACATTCTGATATGTTCCAGAAAGAGTATTCTTACTGTCCCACACTAAGAGCAGCAATGCTACAGGAATTCTGAGATCATTTGCAAAATACTCACCTGTTTTCAAGAATATTCAAAATTATTTTTTCCTGGTGGAATTCTGTATACTCTTTCTGAGTTCAGGAGCTGAAAAGTGGATGAAATGTTAGCTGATCTGCTTTTGAATTAAATTGAGAAGATTAATTTTACTGTCCTTCCTGGCACTGAGATAAGTTCAAAGGCATTTGACACCATTGAACTTCACATAGCTGTAAGTGTAGGGGAAAAATGCAATTATGGATTTTATTAAGTGAAAGAAACAAATCATGTTTAATGAAAAAATTCTTACGAGGTAGGAAACTTCTTAGGTTTCAAATCAAAGATTACAGTTCTTTTTCAGTTTAAGAGGAGGTTTTTCATGTGCTGGGTAGAAGAGAAAAAGAGTACCATCAACTTTTGACACTTACTTCACAGAAAGATCCCTTTGGGTGCTCCTACGTTCTCCATTCTGAGAGCAAAACCAGTTAATGGCTCAGGATAGCTCTTCTGCCACAGGTGAGCACCCGGTGTGTTGCCACACCCAGAAGGGTTCTCACATAGCTGGGAAGCTGTAGTGCTTCTCCCTTTCACATAAGGTGATCATCTTTCAGCTGAACATTTGCAAGGAATTCCTGACCTTCCAGAGCTTCCCTGAATTTGATACCGTGCACTTTTGTCACTTTTGTGGAGATACCGGGCCAAGAGCCACGATTCCCATCCAGTTTCTCAGCATAGCTTATTTTTTGCTTATGGGAGTGAAGTGGACACTCACTAACCAGAGTCTTCTTGAAACTATTAAAACAGCTGCAGGTACCAAACTGGCCATGTTTCCGTGAAGGTGGTTTTTCGTGAAGCACCTTGAAAAGGGTGTTTTAACCAGCTACCTACTCTGTTATCACACATCAGCCTACTGTGGCCTCTTTCTGCAAGATTATAAATGGATACTAAAAAGTTGCTAGGCTCTGTAACTCAAATAAGATTTGTCCTACAATAATTCCTTGCAGAAATTTCCCTTACCTTGGTGTAACCACCCAGTTTCGGCAAGCATCATTGTTGGTGGCAAATTCCCTAGGCTCCAGCACATATCCAAAGAAATAAATCCAGATTATTTCTTTGCAATAAATGTAAAACATTCCAACGCTTACTATATTACTGTTCCAGTGAAATCCCCAAGACCCAATAGCACTATAAAAAATCCCTGCAGCTTGCTTTTTCACTTCTTAACAAGTGATGTCTGTCACCCAGAACACCCATCTCTCTCCCTAACTCCCTAATTGTTATGGTTTCCAAGGTTTATAAATTATTTGTCTCTGCATTTCCTTTGAATATTGCTATCATCTAGCCTTTCCCGTGACTAATATTGTCTCTGTTTCTGCTGGTATTGACCCCATTTTCTCTAGGATAGTCTAGTGGAATGCAGAGGAACTTATCTCAAATTGTATTTAAATTTGATTTTTTTCTGCTTCTGGTTTTGGCCCCAGAAAATGGCTTTTNTTTTTTTTTTTTGTGACCAGAAACCTGTCCACTTTTCCAACTCTACTTTCTGATGTCATGGAGGACAGTTTTTACACTCCTGCATGCTATCTTGATCTTACTTAAGTAATCCTTTGCAGATTAACATTATGCTGATTGGAAGTAAAATATTTGGTTTGTAGCATTGAAGTCCCTTGTACTACAGGGAATTAGTCCAATATACCATTAATTTAAACCACTTCCAGATAGCTTGCAATAGAACAGTAGTAGATACATTGCTAGTACTGGAAAGGATTGGCCTGTTTTCACGTTAGTGGCGTGTCATTGCCACAGGAGACGCTTTCTGTTCAGCCTTTGCACATGAAGTGTAGTATTACACCGACAGCGCTTGCATTTAGTTTTTTATGAAGTGCATTGCCCTGTTGAGGAGTGCGAGTAATAGAAGAGTGCTTGTTGCATGGAAAAATGTCCTTTCTGTTCGTGTCACCCATGTCTCTCCCTGCTGGATGCATTCACTGAAGAAACTTTCAGAAGGTTTGTCTGGGCTGGTGCTTATATGCAGCTGTACCCTCTTTGATGGTGTGATTGATGTCCTAGGCTGCGATGTGCCAGCGTGGCATTGACACTGTCTGTACACAGACTGGCTTGGCTCAACTGTTTTGAAAAAAGGTTTTGCTTTGCCTTAGAACTGCGTGTTTTGTTAATGTTTAAATCATGAGTAAAGCGATCAATTTTAACAGTGTTATTTAGGTTGCTGTTTTATATTTCACTTATCGTGCTTCTTCTGACAGTGAATAAGCATTTCTTTCAGTTAGGTATGAACTGCTTGTTTTGACTTCATAGCAATACAGTGCCTTCTCATCATGTTTTGCTCCACAGAATTCCGTTTTTAATTAGAAGAACAGTCTGTTGCTATGGTGTTGCAGTGGGAAGTGAAAAGGAATGGAATTTTGCATGGGAAATGTATAACCATACGGACTCCACGAAGGAAGATAAAGACATCCTCCTCTCTGCTATGAGCTGTGCCAGAGAGTCATGGTTACTTCACAGGTGACAGCATATCTGTGTGGGTACTGCACCGTACAAACCTGCTGGAGGTTTGTCTGCCGCAGATCCAAGTGTCCAATATACCAGCGGTAATGAGTTTTCTTGTGGAAGACGTATCATAAACAGTGCAAACACAAATGATCCTTCTGCTGGTATAGCGTCCCAGGTGTGGTTAACGACTGGGAGAAGGACTTCCGGAGCTGGTAACTAGCGTGTCACGTACAACACTACTGATGAACCTGTCAATATAACTCCCTTTTTGAACTGAAAGTATACCTTCAGGTGTTAGGTATAATTGCATGTTGTATGAAAGTGTGCTTCCTTTTCTCTTGTTTTCTGTCTTTTTTTTTTTTTTTTTTTTTTTTTTTTTTTTACTTTGAGTCCACTGGCTGCCCTTACTCTCTGCACCGTAAGAAATGGTACTTGTCAAAATCCACTCTGATGTTTTTCCCCACCACTTACGATTCTATATTATCTTCCCATGCCACGTGTTTTCTTCCCATAGCCTATTTAGCCTTTGTGTGGAAGCCAGATCACTCATTCCTAGGTGAAGGACAAAAATGAAAATAGACTTACTAGCAAACTGTTCATTATTTGAAACGCAGGCTGAAAAGGAGAAATCATATATTTAAATTCCTACATTTAATATATTTTACTGATGTCCACATAAAATCTTCTCACTTCACTAGCAAAAAGTTATTGAAACTGAGTTCTCTATTTTATCATGTCCACGTTACCTGAAGAGTATCTCAGAGGACAGAAGTTTGCCAGTGATGGCCTAAAGAACGGTCATTGAAGCATTGGCATAAACACAATGAGTCAAATGCTCTGCAGGTAGCAGATGTGTTTCTCCTGCGATTGTTGAGTAGGCAGAACAGGTAAGGCCAAGAAGACAGCCAGATGGATTGAGAAGATGTCTGAGTAGAGCTAGGCTGATTTTCCACCCAACCTGTCGTCCTTTGGTGACTTTGTCATTGATGCAGGCTAGCTCTGGTCCCTGAGGAGCTGTAGGCTGTGCTGTAAGCTATACCTAAAGAAGACGGCAGTTCAGGAAGTTGTGATGACCTCCTCCTCCCTGTGCTGTAGCTGTTAACAAGGCAATCTCTTTTTTCTAAATGCCAGCCTGGAAGTCTTTTGGGCTGAGGAATGTTAAGCTGTGATTTTCCTGGTCCTCAGTAAAGTTTGTCCATTTGGCTAAGCATACTGGTGGCATGCAAATGGAAGAAACCTGAGAGCGTCTTACATGCCGCGTGATTGCAACAGAGCCCCTCTGCGCAACAGCATGTCTCGCTGCTAGCTCATTCTCTAGGCTCTGTGAGTTTGGAGTTTTCTCCAGAAACGTGGGAGCAGTTTCCCCTTCTGTGAGGTTGTCTGGTTGTCCCGAGTCTTTCTGTAATACATACAAAAAAATAAAATATGTCCACTTGTTGGGCTACACCCTCATTTTACTGAGAAGTGGTGGGCCAGTGTGCAAGAACAGGGAATTTCACTAACAGAAGGACAAAACACAGGCTGAATACACAGCTCAGAGTGACCCCAACTTTGGTGTAACTGTCAGCATTCCAGTATTTGAGAAGAAGGGAATTTTCCTGAACTGGTATATAATTGTGTGCTATGTCTGTTACACAGCAAGTAACAACTTATTTCCTGACAGATACTTGCAATATGGACTCGGAGATGCATTATTTTTTTCCAACTGTACTTCAGTCGTCATCTTATATGTGGTGACTAAGGACATCGGGCACCGTATAGCCTGGGAATTTGTTACAGAAAATTGGTCACTCTTAAGTGAAAGGTATGGTAAGCCACCAGCTTTGGTGTTTGGTTGTTTCTGTGTTTCTTTCGCTCCTTCCTCGACTTTTCTGTGTAAATTCCAGGTGCAGATCTTACTTCCAGACTTACTTTTTTTTATAATGATTGATGCAATTAATCAATCATGTGTACACAGGCCATGGTTTTCAGAGGATCGTCAGGGATTAATGTCAAAGAAGAGCTCATGTTGGACACAGCGTGCTTTAAAATGGATCTGCTCATGACTGTCTCAGTGCTTTTAATTGTTAAAGTTTTGGGAAAATCTGACCCTTACTTGCTTACTTAAAGGGTAAACTTTCCCAAAAAGCCTAGTTGTGAGAGACTGGAAGATAAAAATCTGTGTCTCAGAGTATGCATAAGATGTGTTTTGTGATAACTGGTGAGGGGAACCAGTAATCGTGATGTAAGTGAATGTGCTACTTACGTATCTGTATGACTAACTACTCTGCAACCTGCGGTTCCCCGCTTCTTGCTGTCCAAGCAGCATTTCACGTTGAACAGAACAAACATTCAGAACAGAAATAACCTTGTCCTTTTACTGATTTGGAAAAGGAGAAAACTGCATGGCTACAGTGGCTGGCTGTCACAGGACAAGTGTTCTTTTGATATCAAATGACAGAATGGCAACAGACCATGGACAGCGTTTGATGGATTCTATTGTAATTATACACACTGACTACCAATAAAGCTCGAGTGGAATGTGAGCAATCTGAGTACAAGCAAAAGGAAAAGCAAAAAGCCACCTGCTGTATAGGCAAGGTACAGGACTGTTAACAACTGCACTTACCTGCTCTTAAGCTGCAGTCAAGAAAGTTGAAAGAGTCAAACTCTCATATTCTCCATGGATGAACATTGGATGTTTTTAGGTGTTGTGTGTTGTTGGGAAACTGACACATCATTTTCAGACTGAAGGAACGGATGTTAGCTTTATACTCTGTCCTCAAGGTACTAACAGAAACACCAAGCTGTTAGAATCATTATTGTTTAGCGTTCTGCCTGGGTTTGGCTTCATGGGCTCACAAGAGTTATCATTTTAAGCCAAGAATTCACCTTACCAGAGCAGAAATAGGAGAGCTTACAGGGAATGAAAATGAAGGGTAATAGGTGTGTTTAATTATGCTCAAATGTCTGAATTGAATTTTAATGATATTCCCCCTTTTAAGGAGGGAGAGAGTATAAAATTGCAAACTTCAGCTTAGTTGGTATTTCCAACGTGATAAATAGTAAATAAATAGTGAGAGTATTTTCAAATGAGGTGAAGTTTAGTGTTTTTCTAACATGCTGATGGAAGGACTTTTATCTCAACTTTACAGGTATGGGAAGGAATTATTACATGACGTGTTAAAAATCATGGGAAGATTTGTCAACACAGATGTACAGATCCAAGAGGTAAATGAGAGCAGTGATTAGTGCCAACTTCATTGCCAGTTTGTAAATACAGCTTTTTAAAATCTTGCTTCTTTAAGAAATTCAGGGAATGTACTGTATAATGTTGTTAAGCTGAAACTGAGAAAAATAATACCTCCTCGTCTGAGAGATAAGTGCATGAAAGGGCACCTGCAGCTCTGCAGTCTGTGTGCGCAGTTGGTTATTAAGCATGGCATTAAAGGAGCTTTTGTGCGGGGGTGGATGTTGTCCTGCTCTGCGTGGCTGCAGCATGCCTACGTGCTGATCAGATGGCCTGCACACGTGTGATGGCTGCACTGCAGCCCAGATGGGCCTGTGAACAATAGATTTTAGTTGGGCTGCTCCACATCTGGAAAAGGGAATGGATGGGTTTGGGGGTGCCTGCTGAAGGGTGGAAATCTGTGGGAGGTGGCTATAGCCTCTCTTCAGCTTATTCCCCGTGGTAAGAATTCCACATGTCAGTACCCGTGACAAGTGGATAACCATCACTACTCGTTTCATTCTCACTTCTTGTTTTTTTTCCAGTCCAAGCCTCCTTACATTGTTTCCCAGAATCCTCTTTATTTTCTCTCTCAGCTGTTCCTCAGCTTTTGTGCTGTCTTCATGTGACCCAGATCTGTGAACCAGCCCTGAGCTGCTAGTGTGTGTCATTACAAGACAAAATTTGCTTCCCTTTTCCAGCTGTTGATTGATGCTTCGGCAAGTAACTGAGAATGGATGGTTAATGAGGGGAACAGTACAGACAGCTAGCTGCTAAAATCAAATCTCTTCTGAACATGCATGAACTAAAAGCTTTTCATATGTTGTTCTTCAGGGAAAGGTTAACTCAGGCAAAAGCAAAAGTCCAGTGCCTGCCTTTCAATTAAATTTCAGGTTTGGAACAGAGTCCCAATATCATCAACCTGCCTCATTCTCCTCTTTAAAATCTGTCTGTAAAGATAACCTTCACCATGATGTCCACGTGAGAATTCATAAAAGGCTGCAGACAAGTTAGGTTGCTGACTGTGATGCAGACGTCTGTCTCGTTTATCTCTGTACATTCCCCCTGCCACTACCATCCGTGTACATTTCTTTGCTGTTCTTCAGTCCTCTCTTGTCTTCTGCTCTTCAGATTGATGGGGGGGACCTCTTGCTCTGCCACCGTAGAAAAGGCAGCACAAGCGGATTCTGCTACTGAACCAGTACTAGGCATTGTGTGGTACCACCAGTGCTAGTGAAGCTGGCTGCCTTTGGAAGGATTTTCACAGGTGTGGCAAAAGGCACATTCCTGGTGTGTAAGGAGCTTTCTGGCCTCGTGTGAAGCAGCGTCCTTGCCCCATTGACTCTTTACTTTCTGCAGTCTCCCCATTTTCTGTGTACTTCTGTCTAAAGCATCTGTCAGATATACAGTTGTTTGCTCAAAGTAAAATCGTGTCCACTAACCTCATGTTTTTGTTTATTCAGTTGCAGGTTTTCTATAATAATACACTAGAAGAAGAAGAGAGAGAAACTGCTACTCTACTACTCGAGTTTTCAAAAACTGAAAATGTGGAAAGGAGAGAACTTCTAACTAGAGTTGCTGACTGGTTACATGAAAATGGGGATGATTGACTTGAGAAGACAATTTCCATATATTTTAGAGTGTGATTCAATAGCATTTTGGTATTCATTTTAAGATGTAATTAAGGATAAAGCAAATTTTTATGAATCCTGTTGTTGTCTCCTGACTGGAAAGTCAGGCTAGACCAATTCACAAAGAAAAGAAAGATTCTGATTTCAGATCAGAAGTAAGATATATATGTTCATATTATATCTAAGTTAGTTTCCTACTGAATAAGTTGTTACAGGTACAGTCCTAGATTCACATTTTTTTTATTTTTTTATTGTATTTTCCTGAGTATCAGAACAAAGAATGTGGTTCAAGTTTTTGTCAAACTTTGCGAGGAAGCTGGGAAAGTTTTGCGTTCTGTTTTGCTTATGATCTGCACTGTGGCCTTGGGCAAGTCATTT
This sequence comes from Alectura lathami, assembly GCA_013399715.1. Lineage (NCBI taxonomy): Eukaryota > Metazoa > Chordata > Aves > Galliformes > Megapodiidae > Alectura > Alectura lathami. Next base: position 66,076 of record VXAV01004300.1, read on the forward strand.
TATCTATCACTGCATTTCTATGTTTGTAAAATGCAAAGGGGATAACAATTTTGAGCAATGCAATGAAAGATAAACTTGTGAGTGGCTTCAGAGCTGTGGAGAGGAAAGGGGAAAAGAAATACTGAATTTTAATTCTAATAAATGAATGCCTTGGCATTAAAACTATATTTTCCCTGAGTGGATCTGTAAATCTTCATGTATGTACATTCACATCCATGTTTTATTAGGAATATGCTTTTGAAGAACGTATTTTTGATTTCTGAGCAAGCTGCCTGAGTAGGAGCAGATCTGCACCTCTCTTGCTGCCAGAGTACACACGTTTATAGAGGGTGGCATCAACAGATTTAACATGGCAGTTGTTGCTGCTATTGGGAACAAGTTGAGCATAGAGTTTTGGGAGTGGAAAATGGGACCCGCAGCAAGAGAGGGAGAGGTGGACAGGGGGAATCCAAGATGAGCTGGGGAAGCTGCTTTATCGCAAAGGGAGTTCAGGTGAAAAAAAATTCATTGAAAATGATTGTGAGAACATGGGTGAAAGATGAGTTATTACATAGGCTGTGTATGTGTTGTGGGGCATGCAACCGTGTAAATGTGTATGTGTGAGGGGAAATTTCCAATAAGAGAAAGTGTCATTGATAGGCAGGATGTATTCAGTAGGCTCTGGGGGGAAAAAAAAGAAAAATGTTAATACGGTGGGAAAAGACCAAAGGGAACAAGGAGAATGGGATAAAGATGCAGATATTCAGGCTTCTCTTGAGCTCATGCATGCCATCCTTCCTTGCTCCAAAGTAACTCAACCTGAGGTATTACGAAGGACTATGCTGTGCTCTCTGTTGTTTGTCTTGACCAGGGTTGATAATACCAACAGAGGTGCCCCTGCCCTCACGTGGGCCACTCACAGCTCCTCCACAGTGTCCCTCACCTGGCCTGAGTTGCCCACAGGCATCCTTCCTCCAGCATCAGCTGCCTCCTCCCAAGTGCATATCTCCAGCTTTGTCCCTGAAATCTTCTCCATGTCTCCCCTAGTTCATTTCCTCCATTTTCTCAGGCCCCTTGTGGCTGCTGCTTTCTTAAATAGGCTTCAGCAGTGGTGCCACACGTACCCCTGACTGACTGCAGTTTTGTGTAATGGGCTGTTTTCACCCATTTCTGAGCTGTCTGGGTGCAGCTGTTAGGACAGAGGGCAGTTTCTGGTCAGCCACCAGCACCACTACCTAGACCCTGGCAGTTCTGACCAGTACGAGTCTCATCATCTCCACTGCAGCCACCATTGCTAGCTCCACATAGCTGTCAGCTTTCTTACAAATGCCAGGGCTGGCACAAAGAAATCCTGTGTTTCTGCTTGTGCCCCTGCTCCCACATGCTCTCCCTATCCATGTCTTCATCACTGTGAGCCAAGTTGCGCTGGGTAGGGAGTGAACTTCACAACTCTTTAAGCCATGGTCCAAGGCTGCAAGCCCTCTTCTCCTCTGTGCCACCTGGTGCATCTGTCCCATTGCCCTGGTCGGGTTGTGTCCTCTTCCTCCCTAGTACCGTGAGGAGCTCTTGGGGCAGGAGAGGAAAAAGCAGCTGTGGAGCCTGGATGGTGGGAGCACAAGCCCCAAGCATCTTGCTACATAGATGGTGCATGTGGAATTGGCAGGAGTACCAGCCTGGTCATTTTAGTGTTGTTGCAAGTCACAGAAAAGGTGGGTATGGGGTGGGGGAAAGTGGGCAGGGTCTGAGCAAACAGTGATATGGCCTCACCACAATCCCACTGTGCAGGGACTCACAGAGGAGAAAAAAAGCTGTCACCTCCACATCCCCTGGCCTAGAGGTGAAGGGCTTCTCTGGAGTAGGGACAACAGGCTCTGATCACACTATCAATAGGACTAGAGGGAATGTTGCCAAAAATTTGGGTGAAAACTTATCGACACCAATGAGACACACATAAGCAGGCACTTTACCAGTCTCTCATCGTTCCCCTCTGCCCCCTGTGTAAGAATCAAACAGCAGTTCTATAGCATTCAGGCATTACATATTCATTATAACTCCCAGGATCATCATACGTATTTATGTTATTTATTTTCATAGGATTCTGCGCCATTCGGATGCACATGCACCATATCTCCTTCAGGTGCCCCCCCTGAGAGCTTCCTAATGAGGCTGGGCTCTTCGCGGTGTCCTGATTACCGGCGAACTCCGAGCAGCTCCGTTCACGCCCGTGCTGTTCTGCTGAACACCGTGTGGTTTTTCCCGTCTCTACAGCTCACGGGCTCCGGTCGGTTCTGGCTGGGGACCCCGAGGCCCTTCCCTGCCTTTCCCTGGGGCGTCCTCCCCCTGCACACACACCGCTACACAGCTTCCCAACGGGTACAAAGCCGGTGTTCGTTAAGTACGGCAGAACTGCGAAGCAAGCACAAGTCCCCGAGGCCAAGATTACAATGGACCGCTTATACAAAATAACACCTGGTCTGGAGCATCAGGAACATGGTAGAATCACTTATTTCTACAAAGGCAAGAATTCCTTACCTCTACAAAGGCAAAAAGCCAGGCCAGCTACACTTTCACAACTGAAGCGTATGCAGCGCGTTTTAGGGAATAACTTCAGCTTCTACAAAGAACATTCCCACAGAGGGACACAGTGGAAATCCATCCCTAGCTCTCTGCTCAAGGCATCATTATCAGTCGAGCTGGCCAAAGCTGTTCAAGCAACGTGTCTTACACCTTGTTGTAGTCTCATTTGATTTTAATGTAATTGGTTACTGAGCGGTATGGGGAGCGGAGGCTGTGGCGAGCCTGCGATGGCTCCTTCCCACTGCCCCTTCCTCCCCACGCTCTGCCCGCTCTTGCGCGGGTCCGCTCGGCACGCTGCAGTCCTTCAGGCAACGTCCGCCCGACGGAGCACCTCCTCCCCTCCTCCTTCACCGGCCGCGGTGTCCCTGCCCTGTCACCTCTGGCACTTCCACCCTTCCTGAAACACCCGCTCCCGGGGGCTGCGGCCACTCAGCTGCGGCGCTGGGCCGTGCCCAGAGGTGGGGCCGGGGGCGGCGGTGGAAGCCGAACCCCACGGCCGGCAGGGGGCGTCGGCGGCCGCCTGCGCGCAGCTGCCATTAGCGCCTGCTGCCCGCCGCGGGGAACGCGACGCCGGTGCTGTGAAGGAGGTAACGCTGGGGTGTGTGTGGGGGGAACTGGGCTGAGGTCTGTCAGGAGCCGTGCGGCCAGAGGGTGAGGGGGCCGCGGCCCTGAGGGTGGGAATGGGCTGCCCCACAGCTGGTGGCAGCAAGGAGACGGTGAGGGCGGTGGGGAAAGGGGAGCAGGTGCCCGGGCTGAGGCAGCCAGCCCAAGCCAGGGGCTGGCTGAGGAAGTCAAGAACATGGCTCAGTCATGTTTCTGGCTTTGGCTGGGAGGAAGCAGGCTCTTCTGTTGCCGTGAGGCCTGTCAGCGGCCGGGTTGTGGGGAAAACTTGCTGGTGCAGGGTGGGTCCGGAGGCAGATCCACAGCCTCCTTCCCTGAGGAGGAGGGTGTTTTGTTCTCCCCTGGTGTCTCACACAAGCCCTGCTCAGCCTCTTCTTGCTGATGTCTCGGCTTCATGTGTGCTTCAAGTGCTCCTTTTCTGTCAGGTGTTCCCCCCCATCCCGGTGTTGCTGATTTCAACATCTAGACAGGAGAAAAGAGACAGAAGTCCCTGAAAAGGGATGGGGCAGCTGGAGAGGAGAGACCTCCTCTTCCAGTCTTGAGTCTGTGGTGTTATTGTACCAGAGCTCTTTTTTTTTTTTTTTTTTTTTTTTTTTT
>VXAV01004300.1:69872-83232 GCA_013399715.1 Alectura lathami
TTTTTTTCCTCCTGCTGAGCACACCACCTGTGTTACATTTCAACAAAAAAAAACCACAGAGCTATAGAGGAACGATTTGCCAACAGCGTAAGGTCCTTACAGGCTCATTTTTAACACTCAGAGATGTGGTTTCTTCTTCTCAGCTGCCCCCTTTGTTCTGGCTGCAGGGTGCAGATGCAGTTGGTGCATGAGGAGTACTGCCCAGGGCAGTATCCAGCCTTCTGATATGCTTCTCTTCTCCTGAGGATCTGCCAGCAGCAATTTGTTTTCAGTTGGTTGCAACTCTTTTATTGCCATGTAGTGGTGGAGGAAATTTGCTCCGAGGAAAGCTCGATGAAGTTAATAGTTCAATTTGCCTGCAGAATAAGGCCAGTCCGGTGTAACTGTGTTGGCCTGGACCCTGAGATACCAGTATCATACTCTTATCTTTTGCGTGGTGAAGCAGAAATCTGGATATACCTCAGCAATTCAGTTTATATTGCAGTTATGTTGAGGCGCAGAAAGAAGTTGTGAGGTTTTGGCTGAGACGGTTTTGTTTGTTTGTTTGTTAGTTAGTTTTTTCATGGCCACCTGTGTGGTGCCAGTGGTTTTGATTTGTGACCAAAACAGTGCTGGTAAGGCAACAATGTTTCATTTGTTGCTGAGCAGAGCTTGCACAGAGTTAAGGGCTGGGTTTCTTGTGTCACCTCACCAGTGCAAAAGGAGGCTGGGGGTGCACAAGAAGCTGGGAAGGCAGACAGCCAACCCCAGGTGAGGTTGTGCTCAGCAATAAAACCTGGGGGGTAAAAAGAAAGGAGGTAGTGGGGCGAATGTTCTGAGTGCTGGCGTTTGTCTTTCCAAAAAAAAAACCGTTGCGCGTGATAAGCCCTGCTCTCTTGGCAGTGGCTCAACATCCACCTGCAGGTGGGAAGCAGTGAACGAGTTTCTCGTTTTGCTTTGATCGTGCACACAGCTCCTGCTTTGCCCAGTAACCTGACTGTACCCCAACCTATGACTTTTCTCACTTTTAGCTTTGTGATTCTCTCCCCCATACCACTGTAGGGCGTGCAAGCAAGTGGCTGGGTGGTGCTGAGCTGCCTGCCAGAGCTAAACCACGACGGTGAGATTCAGGTTTCCCAGATTCTAAAGGAAATAAAGAGAGAATGCCTTCTACAAGCCTGCCGTGTGATCTCCCTGAGACAGCCCTGAGCGTCTTGCATAGGTTGTGGGTCCCCTATGAAAAGAGCTGAGCAGATGACAGCACTTACGCAAGACCTTGTGACAGCAGATGAGAATCATCCCTCAGCTGTTGGGACAAGGCTACACGAAGAACAAACAGGTTGCAAAGCCACCAGCTTGACATTGGACAATGGCCGGGAAGCTTATAGGAAATCAATTATATCTGGGTTTCTTTAACTCTTTCTCTGCCTTTCTCACTTCTTTCTCTCTCTCTCCATCCTTCCTTCCTGTCTTCTGTCTTTCTGTTTGTTTGTCCTTCCTTTCCTTCCAAAACGATTGGGATTTTTGTCACCGGTATCAATCTCTTTAAATGTCACCTAAAGCTTTAATTTATGTATGTATCCTCCTACAAACTATTCTGAGTAGGTTGCAGGCCGCTAGTAGTTATCTGCCGTGATAAACAAGCATCATAACAAAGTTCAGCAAAAGTTCGGACATATGTATATCAGTATGAGCAAACTGGAAGAGACCAAACTGAAGGAAATGACACACTCAGCATAGGGTGGTTTAATACAAGTTTTGTGGTTATAGTTATTAATTCCTGTTTTCTGCATTATATAACATATGGAGAAATCAGAATAACACTGGAAAATATGTAGGAGAATAACATAGGCTGTTCGTTTGTTTCTTGCTGTTGTAGGAGTACCTTGGAGATTTTTTTTTTTTTTTTTTTTCCCTTGAGGGATTTCTGTTTCATTTTCCATGACAAAACAAAACAAAAATATGTACAGCAGCATTTAAATCACCTAGCTAAGCTCTGCTCTAGAATGTTACACCAGCTTTTGGTTTTAGAAGTGTTTGGAGCAGAAAAAAACCAGAACATTAAATAATAAATTTACTTGCTCTCAGACTGGATTGTGAAATGCCTCAGAGAATGGATGGACACAGCTGATGAAGTTAAAACGATGTGCTTTGAAAATAGTCCGGAATAACGGGAGAGTGCATGAGACTTGACAGCTTTGTACGTTCCTTAGTATTTACTTGTGTTCTAGGGGTGAGCGGTGAAAGCCAGCGACAATTGCAGCGTGCTGGCACTTGGCACCTGGAGGTAACAGGAGGAGCCTGACTTGTCACCAGGTGGTAAAACAAACAATGCTGAAAGGCAGCAAGCTGAACTTCGAGGCTGTGATGTCAGCGTAACTATTAGGCAGCAGGTTTATCTGATGGCTGTTGGCTGTTAGAGATGGCAAGCAGAATCCAAAACATTTTGTTTAAGTGGTATGTGGTATGAAAAAACTGCATCCTTGTTCCAGAAAAGTCTTAATTTTTGTAAAATGCAGTAGTTACTGCAGGTTTGTTGTTTACTAATCCTTTAAGAAAAAAAGCTTACACATTTGCTCTGTGAAAATACAGCAGATGGAAGTACTACATGGAAACTCTCGTCCCAGTTCACAGTTTCTCTACTTCCACTCTTTGTGATAAGGACTATGTAAAAGCCACAATTAATGAGACAGGAAGTGTGAGGTTCTTTAAGATAGTTACCTGGCACTGCCTTCAACCTGCTTCTCTGGGGAGCGTTATTTTGATGATCTGTCTTCTGTTTCAGTCACTGTGGGGCTGACTTCACACTCCCATTATCAGAGGAATTGTGCAGCAGGAAACCTGTGCTGTGCCAGCCTCCTTCTCTGGTAAATACACTATAAAATTCTGAGTAACCTGCTCTTGCTCTCTCTGCTCTGGTCTGAACGTGCCCCCTTCAGAACTCCAGGTTTGCAGAAGGTGAGTCTGGCAGATCTCTTCCACCTATTGCATGACAACCAGCTGATGCACACGATTTCAGAATGACCTCTTAGAGTCCAGCCCGAGGATCCCCCATTTCTAGATGTGTCAGAAAGGCTCCTGGATTGGAAGGGGAAAATCACCAGGATTTATTTTATTTTACTGTTAGAGGGTGAGATGTGCTCCTCCAGACTCCTGTCAGAGTAGGGCCGTTATTCTCTCACCACTTCTGAGTTCTCCAGGAGACCTGCTGAGCTGCAGGAGATGAGGCCTATTTCTTCACCTGGCCTTTTCTTTGCTGGCCCAAAGGCAGCATGTACATTCTGAACGCACGCACATGTTTGGGGCTGTGGAAGATGAATCTATTTGCATTCTTAACTGGGCTGTCACCAGATTTCCTATGGAGATTTCAGGATGCATATGTTCACCGGACCTGACTGCTGGTCTCAGCTCAGACATCTCTGCAGAGTTATGATGTGAGGAAGGTGTCTCATTGTCTCAGTCTAATCCATGTGGGTATCGGGTAGAACCACGGGGACGGCACCTTGTTTTCCCTGGTCAAGGTGAGGAACTTAAGGTTACAGATCTGAGCGGGAGAGGGTCCCCTGGAGTGGACAAATGCAGCCTAAAACAATGTGCATTCACTATGGCAAGCCCTGCAGGGATGCAAACTGTGTGCTGCTGAGATCAAGGGCCCTGCAGTATCTGAATGATGGTCACCACATTTCGCCAGCTGAAATATTTAGACAGCGCAGTCTGCAAGGATCATAAGGAGGAATATTACATTCTTGAAAGAGCAGTACAGGAAAATATTTCTCTTATGAAAATCATAAACAAATGAAGTTCCTCCCAAATCCCAACCTCTTCTGAAACTGCTCTGAACAGAAACATCTGTCACTTGGAGAGGACCAAGTCTCTTTTAATGTAAGTCTCTGGTTTTCTTCCTCCCCTAATCTGCTTTCAGCCTTGCTTTTAGCTGTGCTGAAATTGCCGTGTCTCAGCCGTATGCTGCAGTCACAGTGGTACCTTGAGATGTGGATGATCACCTCTGGGAAGATTTTGCTTCATTCAAAAGGGCAGGAGAGCAGAGCTTTTGGGGGAGGAAGAGTGCAACAGACGGCTGTCCTCTAAAAACAGCAGTGTTGAAACTTTTATGGAAATGACTCGTGTTGAATGCATTGCCCCTGGCTTATTGCTACAGCCAGACTCAGTAGACCAGGAACTTACTCACATTAGATGGATAAACACTGCTTCAGGAAAAAAAGAAATCCCTTCCTTTGGATAATTAGGCTTTGCAGACTCAAAAGTGGAGGTCTGAGTCTCACAGTCTCCCTCTTTCCCCTGTCCCGTTCAGGACATGATCTGGAGGAAAATCAGTCCCGCGAGTCTCAGCAATGTCTGAATATTACACGGCATCCTCAGCCTACTCTTCCTCGTTGTTTAATATCTTTCCTGGAGATTAACACATTCCATTTACAATATATATGGAAACAGAAACGTGCTGTATTTTCTGTGCAGAACATTTTCCCTAAGGAGGTGCAAGGGTATTTGAAAAATGTTGTTTGGAAACAGCTGCTAGCTTGTTATTTTTCTGCCAGGACTTTAAGACTCACTTCTGGTTTTGGATGTTTGGCTCCAGGTAACTCCTAGGACCTAGTGTCCAAAGGGTTCAAGTATTTATGGCACAAAAGGGCACTGGATTCTGTGTGCTTACACTTGATGGCTGTCCTGCTCCTGACCCCTACACACTATAATGAAACACACAAGCATGATGCTCATGCACACTGATAAAGTGCTTTAGCAATGTTGGATGTAAGAGGAGATGCAGGAAGCAAACCTGTATCGGGACTCCAAGCTGCGTGTATTTGGAAAGCGATGTCCTGTGATCATTCCTTCTTTTATTTGTGTATCCCTAGCAAAAAAAGAAAAAAAAAGGGGGTGGGGGGTGTGGGGGGGGTGGGAAGCGGGGTCCCCATATAGCAAAAGGTAATTGCCTGTTAATAGATTTCTTTTTCTAATCCTGAAAAGATGTCTGAGTCTCAGGACTAAAGCTTGCTCCAGAGCACCCTGTTGTGGAGAGTGTCACAGCCTCATTCCTCCTGTCACTGAAGGGGAGAAAAGGAAACCCCTCTCTGAAACAGCCTGCAGGCTGGTCTTTTGCTTATCAGAAAAGCCTCCCCCCCCCCTGCTGCTACAAGGTCACTTCTTTCTCATTGCTAATCCTGCCTGGGCTGCAGAGAGGATCTAGAGGCCTGGGCTCCCCTCCCACTTCCCTCAGAGACGCTTTGGCCATGGTGAGGTGAAGATCGGCAGCAATCCCAGTGTGCGGGGTGATCTATCGGAGACCACTGCACTGCTTTTCAGAGGCGGTGGGAGAAACTGGGCAGCACTCACCGAAGGGCTGGAGGAATGCCAAAAGAAAAAAACAAAACTAAACAAAACATAAAACCTTAAATATTCCTGGTGCTTTTGGGCATTGATGCCAGAGGCACTGAAGTTGCATGTAATGCATTAAGTTGTAAGCAAGAGGCTTCATAGGCTGAGTAAAAAGAAGTAGTTAATATCTGCCCTGAAGAGTTTCCGACATCACTTCTGCGTGATAAGACAGAGGAGTTGGTTAGTGTTTGTAAAACAGATGCGCAGGACCCACGGTCCATGTGGGTGTGTTGTTAGCAGGCCGAATGATGCACTTTTTTCTATTAAACCTAAAAGCTACATGCTGTATTTATAACCTAAGTCTCTCGCAAAGCTACAAGCTGAGATTTAAAAGGTAAGTTTCCTCCCACACCGCCTGTAGGCTGAAAACCACCCTCCCCGCCTGCAGACTTTTGGAGCCTCGCAGAAAGAGCTGCAGCTGGGACAGCAGTGCCACCTGCTGGTGGGGAGGTGGCTGCCCACGCACGCTGCTCCCACTGCGCACCGATTGCTTCTGAGCCTTCTGCGAGAATGCTGCCCCTCGCTTCGGCATTCAGGTGACAGTGCAGCGCTGTGGTGTCAGCGGTGGGTTCACAGGTGGCTGAATGTCTTTGATTAACAGTTAGGTGGATATGAGAGATTTTCGGAGTTTTGTTTAGTAGCGAACTATAGTGTGGCTTTGTTGATACAGCTTTGGTTTCTTTGTATTAGTTATTATTTTAACGTGGTTTTAAATTTGAGCCCTACTTTGTTATGCCTCTGGTATTGGTTACAAACACACAGAAGCCTAGTGTGGATGTCACCTACTAACCTTCAAACCTTCACTTAGAAGCCTGTGAATGTCACAATTGTGTGTACGTCTGACGTATGTATGTCTGTGTTTCATAAAGGGGACCAAATGAGCGATCCCGTGGAAGAAAGCGGCAACTCTGCCCAGGGAACATCTGCAGAAGGTTTTGCCAGCCCTGCTACAGACACCCCAATGACACCGCAACAACTGGTATGACTTCTCCAGTGCCATTCATTGACAAGACCCTTGCCATTTGCCTTCAATTTACTGATTAATTACAAAAGTAAGAAGCTAGACTCAATAGGGAACTATCAATAATAACCATAGAATAGTCAGGTTTACAGTGCACTAATTATGGAGCTAGGAGCAATTCAGAGCTGTGATGAAACAGAAAGAAAGGGAATAAAAGAGTGTTCTTGGAGGGGTATCTACATAGCTTATTATGTGGAGCCAGGGTACGCAGAGCTGACCTTTCGACCTCCACAACTATTCAGCAGTTGTAGCTACCTGCAGATACGAATTCCATAAAATATGTAAGAAAACACTCCCTCCTATTTCTCAGAAGCTGTGTCTCTGTTAAAGGTGTTTCGTTTAGCTTCTTTACTTTCGTCTGTGCTTTTCTCCTAGTCCTCACTTGCCTAATGCCTCCTTCCTGCACCGGCTGGTCCATCAGGTATTTCCCTTGCCCTCAGACTGTTTGGACAAGGCATGGTTACAGGCGCCTCAGGGAACAGTGAAGATGAGGCCTAATCCCATCAATAGGTGTATAATTCTAGCACCTGTTTTTACATTACGGATAAAGTAGAAGAAAAAAATACATGCTGTCTTCCTGCCACAAGACAAATTTCAAACCGTGCCTCTGTACCAGAGTAAGAATCTGGACTCCGTGTCCTGTTAGGTTTTACAGTCAGTCAAGGGAATAATCAATTAACAGCTAGACAAGCAAATATTTGTGTAAATGTGATCTTAATTTATGTTGAGTTTTGCCTTACCTTCCTACCTGTTTTACGTTAGCAAGGATACTAATTGTAACGTCATTTGGAAACCAGTGAGGGCATTTGGTAGCTAATATAAATTTGTTCTAGTTACAAAAATTATAACGTTGCTCTTGTTTCTTTTCTTCTTCTTCTTTTTTTTTTTTTTTTTTTTTTTTTTAGCAAAAAATTAAGAGAGAACTAAAATGCTTAGCTTTTCAAAATCCAGGACCTCAGGTAGCTATCTTCGATCCTGAAACTAGAAAGCAGAGAAAAAAAACACGCATGTCACAAACGAACCAACGTTTTTTTGATAAGCCCAAGTAAGATATGTTAATTTATTACACATTTTGCTTTTAAAAGTTGTTAGCATGCTGTTTACTGAATATGAATGGAGATATAAAAGCATTAATATATTTTTTTCAGAGATTTCTTATTATATGTGAAAGCTGTGCTGGGAAAATAAGCTGGGAAAATTTCTGTGTGATTGAAGGGAATTTTGACTTCTTCAGCACATGCTCATTTTTAATAACAGTGGCTATTTGAATTAGCATCTAATGCTGGTATTTCGTTGAGCTGCAAGGGTGTTGCAAATGAAATATTTGTCCCTGGACAGATGTTTTCCACCTTTGCTGGGCTTAGTCTTTGAAAACGCTGAAGCATTCTCTAAGAATCTCTCTTTCTTTGCTCTTGCAGAGTTCTGAAGAAGTATGACAAACATGGCAAGTTGCTTGGCGTGAACTTCGATTTGTGTGATTGCCTGGATAAGAACTGCCTGGGTTGCTTCTATCCTTGCCCCAAATGCGGTTCAACTAAATGTGGACCAGAATGCCGATGCAATAGGAAATGGGCTTATGAGATAGTTGAGACTGAAGATGGGAATATCATCAATTCTTTCCCATTTTCTGACAATTACTGAATTTGTTCTGATAGTTTTTGTGCCTGAGCGAAGTTCTCATTTCTTCACATTTTATTAAAGCAAGTCTTGGTTTCCATTAATTGTCTCCACTGAAGTGTCTGTCGATTGTGCTTGTGCTTCTTTCTTGCTGCCTGTTCAGCACCCTTTAAACCTCCACATTACGTAAAACTACACGGTGGTGTTCAGCTCTGGCAGAGACGTGTTTCACCAAGGAGAGGGGATGGCGGAGCACAGGGGGTTTCCTGAACTGGGGAAGACCCAGGGTAGCACAGAGACTTGCCAGGAGCTGGCAGCTCTCAGAGGGTGGCTGAGGAGCCGTGGGCAGGGGCAGGAGGAACAGCAGATGCTGCCCACTCTCACCATGACGGGCAGCCAGGGCCTGGTGGGAGGGCATGCAGGGAAAGCGCTGCCGTTGCCGCTTCCAACGGTGGTTGTCACCTGCTCACAAGGTGCTCCGGTCATCGCCTCCACCCATCAGAAAGCTGTGTCCTCTGCATCCCCTGCAGTGTGTCCAGCCCCTGGAACCAACGCAGCTCCCCAGACATGTGAGAAACGCTCATGAGTTGAATAGAGAAACTGAGGCACACATCTTGGGAAGCAGCATTAATTGTTTTTTTTATTTATTGGTGATTGCAATCATGAGGGCGCTCCCTTCCAGTTAGAAGAAGAGTGCCCGCTTTGTAGAAAAATACACTAGTTTTTACACCATTTCTTCCAAGGCAAGACCACCCTCTCCCAAATTGACAACCTATCCCAAAGCTATTACCAGGCTGTTACCAGGTAAAATCTGCCACCCCAGGTGTCTGGCCCAACCTATTGTTGATGAATCCATACATTCCTAAGTGCATCTTGTACCATGCTAGAAGGTAATATTTTTTATATTATCTTACCTTGAACCTCCGGTTCAGCATATTTTTGTGAAAAACAACTTACGAAACTATATTTTGCAAGAAAGTGAAAAGTTCAGCTCAGCTAAGCAGCTAGGCCCTCCATCTTAATGCAAGAACTTCCATTGCATAAAAACACAACATAGACAAACGCTCACAATTCCCTCATTCCCCCCCATTCTCTTCTTTTTACTTTTTGTGTTTCTACACAGAGATTAACATCATTATCTATTAAAACTAAGATGTTAATACTATTTCTTTCACGATTTTCCAAACTCCAATATATAGGATTATCATCAATAGCAAGCAGATAACATTCAAACACGTTACAACAACAATAGGATGGAGCATCTTACTGAGGAGTCCCGTAGAAGTGGGTGACCATCCAAAAAGGGTATCCCTCCATCGGTGCTCTCCATCTTTCTTCACCCGCTCCACGACCCGATGTATTTCTTCTGCATCATGATGTACTGTAGTCAGAGACTTTTGTCCGTTTTCTCTGGCTTTCTCCAGCAACTGCTCCAAATCCTTGTTTTGTAATAATTTCTTTACTAGCTTAAGGTCCGTTCTGATAGGGATCGGTGGTAAATCTTGAATCAATGTATAATGAGACAGCAGCAGTTGATAAGATGTGACAGCAGCAGCATAAGCAAACTCGCACTCTACTCTGTTAGTAAAATTACAAACACAAATGTTAGTACGATGATCTATGGTTATAGTAATGTCATCTGTGACAATAAAATCACAACGTGTCCTCATACAAACACAACCTTTGCTCGTATATGCAAGTACAGTCTCAGGATTCTCATCAAGACGTATTTCAAAATGACATACACGGCATTCACTGTCGTGGTTTTTAGAGATGAAGAGACCATTCATGAATGTGTCACTGAGAAACTGTGATCAACTTCATGAATACTTGACCCCGTCTCAAAGCAAGGGATCCCCCATCGTCTCACCAGCAGGAAGAAGGAGGGCACCTAAGAAGCAGAGGTGAATGGCAACAGGTTTCCGGTTAGAGTGGCAGGTGAATCCCCTCCTTGCCTAACTCACCCTACAAGAAGTGTGAGGCTCTGGAACTTGATAGACAGCCAAACGATGATGTGGCTGCAGGTCCATCCAGGTTGGAAGGGTCACCTTGGGCTAGTCGGCCTGTCCCTGTGTCACCAACAACTCCATCAAGAAAGAAAGAAGGGGTGTTGTCATGGGTGACTCTCTCCCGAGGGGAACAGAGGACCCAATATGCTGACCAGACCCAGGAGAAGAAATCCACGGAAACTTAGAAATCTCGGTAGGGTTATTTTCTTGTTTTAATGCATTTTATGGTTGGTTTATGTTACTAACATCACTGGCTTTCGCACATGCTCTGCAGACACTGTTTTATCATCGGCAATTCAAAAGAATCTGTTTTCTGTTGCTCCAGTAAAGAGCACCATTCTATGAGCTAGTGGTAAGAGTTCTCATTGGGCGCGGTCAAAATCCCTAAGGAAGGTTGGTCGTACGAATGCGACCAGGCCTGCGGTGCTGCAGTGGGTATTGACCCTTTTAACACAACAACAGGGGATGGCAATTTTGAACCAGAAGGCAGAACAAAACTGTCTCTGAAATCAAGTGACAAGATCACCACAACATTGGGACAACACTCCTGTATGTGCCTCTGTTTCCATAATCAAAAATGGCAAAGCAGCGTTGACTTTTCTTTCACCTGGTGTTTGTAAACCCTTCATGTAGCGCAGCACAATCAAAACCAACACTTGTTTATATAGCTCCTTTTATTTAAGGACTCCACCAGGACTAATCTACAGTTATAGTTGGGAGGTTGGAACTAGATGATCTTTGAGGTCCCTTCCAATCCAAGCCATTCTATGATTCTATTTCTGTATACTAGCACCTCTGAAATGGACACTAGTAACACAACGGATTTTATCACTGTAGAACAACAGGCAGAAAATGGAGATTATTTTTTTTCCCTCAAAGTAAGCTCACAAATCTTGTATGAATTGTTACGAGATTCCTGTCCACAGGGAGACCTGGCGTTAGGTTACTGCAGCAGAGCAGACGGCATTCAGATTACCTGTGGCGCTTTAGAATGACGATGGACAGTCATCTGCGACTGCAGAAAGTCTAGGTACGTCAGTCACAGCTTCAGAAAACTAAACTATTCCTCCTGCCTTAAAATGAACTTCTGCACGTTGGCGCGGTGCCACTCAATCGCACTGCATCATTTTGACAAAAATGAGTCCACGCCATTATTGAACTTACTCTGGCATGTGCCAACATTTGTCGAGGTAAAAGCTCTACTATTTGCCAGCCTCTGATCCATGCAAGCACAGAAAGCTGTTAGAAAATGAAAACAACAACAAAAACCTTTGAACTCTGTTCCAGATATTTTTCATTATCCTTTTAATACTGCCTATAAGAGCACAACGGAAATTTATATGTATCCAGATAAGAGTGGCATACAGATCTGACCGACTTTAGAGGGAAAATCAGAAGAGCTTGACTGAAGAAACATAGGCTGATACTTTCTAGACAAGTATTTAAGTGTGTCTTAGATAAATATTTGCACCAAGTTCATTACAGTTACTACCGCGCTGAGTTCCTGTTAGCAATAGCAATAGTCACTGTAACTCCTCCTTTAACATATTGTTAAATATAATAAAACATTTTAAAATAAATTATGCATGTTTCAGTGGATAATTTTGTTTGATCTCATTCTATTTAGGAAGCAGATACATCAAGTCAGAGCTGACAGCAACTTCAAATACTTGTTGGAGTGTAATGCTTGCACTTCTTTCACTCTGGCTTACAATCTTATCACGCAGCATGGAAAGATTTCCCGTCTCGTCTTCTGCAGAGGGCAATACACATTTACCCGTTAGCCTGACCACGCAGAGTACCATGCCTCCACCTCCATAATGGTGCAAACTATGAATGCCGTTTGTGTCACAAGGGAACAAACAGAGGCCCATGGCCCCAGCTTGAACCTCCTTAAAACACGCTAAAAAGATTTTTTTTTTTCTTTCCAACATGATTGCAAGAGTTGGGCTCTTTAATACTACGTGAAAAGTCAAATTCAGTTCCTGCCACACAATTTTATAGGTTGCTAACTGTTAATTGCTTAAGCCACCTGCGACAAAATCAGTTGCAAATGAAAATTTACGTGAAACACTGTCGTTTTATTTTCACTGGGCTGTAGGGCTGTTATTTAGTCAGTAAGTATCAGGGGCATTGCACAAATCATATCGTAAAGGAGTTCCACTTGTTCTTCTGTAAAGAACGCTTGGAAGTGTGGAAATAAGGAAAAATGACAGAGATGATGGATAAAGGACAGAACGACGCTGCAAATAACTGGCTGTAGAGTTCAAAGTGGATCAGAAGAGCCCAAGAAAACAGAGAAAATAATACGCTCAAAGAAAAGAAGTACTGGTAGGATCTTCAGTATCCTCAATACCGGATAATTTTTCCTCACTTTCTGCACATTTACTGTCCAAATTCCTTGACAGGTATTTATCTCTCAGTGCTTTAAAACCTCTAACGACAGAGGTTCTTCAGCTCTCTTACGCAGTTTATTACAACGCTTAACCAACCCGGTGTAGAAAGCATTCCATAATTCCTAGCTTCACAGCCTTTTCATACCCCACACAGGCAGTCACCTCTGATAGCCACGGAAGTATTTTAAAAAATGATCATACCAGGAACCACTGCCTAAGTGAATTCTGACTGAAGGACTGGGTGATGAGTAAAGTCTGTGAAAACAAACAAACAAACCAAGAAAACATACTAAAGTAACATGAAGGCTTGTTCAGTATTTGTGAAAGAACAGAATATGCAGCTCAATTTCAGGCAACTCAGACTGGGGAGTATCAGCTTTCAAGACTGTTTTATTACGGTAAGGCTCCTGACATTCACCGGAACCTAAGCGCTCTGAAGTCTCAGTCACTGAGCCTAAGACTTTGTCACAGGATGCCAGCAGACGAATCTAAAACTCCAAACGACATCCATTTTCATGTCTAAACGGAGTATTTTTTTGTCAAAATGCATCTTGACTATCCATATAACTGGTAAAATACATTAAACCGTGTAATTTCATTAGCTCAGTGGAAAAAAAAAAGTCTGTTTTTCATACAAAAAACTGTAACATGGATGTGTAGAAAGCAGTAATAAATGAACAGATGTACAATACGTCGCAGCTTTTTATAATTCATCCTCATGGAAACGGTGATGTGTTTCTGGTTGGACCTGGACAGCCTGTAGTCCGCAGCGACGCGTGAGCGTTGCCTTCCACACGCTGACTACCCACCTTACCGTTTCTGGAGGCAAGGCATTAAGAAAAAACAATTGACGGTGCACTTGAGGGCACCGTTGGCCTGCCTCTGTCCTTTATTTGCCTGATTTATTTATTTTTCGCCGAACAAGGCGTCTCTTCCCCGCCGCG
>VXAV01004300.1:83581-124279 GCA_013399715.1 Alectura lathami
CCGGCCGGCGCCGGGCCCACGGGCTGCCCTGGGCCTTGCGGGCGGCGGGGTCGTGGTTTCGCGGAGGCTGGAGGGGACCTCTGAGGTCGTGCCGTGCAGCCGTGCTGTTCTCCGCGTCGTGGTGCCCGTGGGCTGAAGCCTGTGGGGAATGCAGGCTGAGAATAAAGGCCAGAACTTTTATTTATTTATTTATTTATTTATGGTGACTGTTTTGTCATCTTTGCTAGTGGTTCGTTTATTTGTTTATCAATGCATGCTAGACCTAAAATCAGATTCACTGCAAAAGGTCGAATGAAGTTTAAGCCTGATTGTGGCACTCAGTGTGCCAGGGAGAGCTGTAAGGGAAAGGGTTAAACAGAAAAGATTTTGATGAGGATTTCTTCCAGCATCTTTATTGTTTACCTTTCAGTGTCACATTTTGCCGGTGCCCCTACTCTGATGTTAGAATAAGTAAAAACCAAATCAGGGAGTTTGGTTTGTATATGTCTGCATGAGCGTTAAATATCACAGGTTAGGAGCAGCACTGGTAGAAAATAAAAGCTTGTTAAAGGTGATGGTTCAGACGATTATTTCCATTACGTGATGTGGTTCCTGATTCCTCCCTACCAGAGTTACTGTCCTGGATGCTGCTGTTACTGCAGGGAGCTTTCAAGTTATTTTGAGGGGATATTAGCCCACCGGTGACTGGGAAGAGTCACCAACTTGGGTTTTTTTTTTTTTTTTTCACTCGTTAGCTTTTAACACTTTTAATCAGTGCTCACATGAGCTGGATTTGACTGAGTGAACAGTGAAATGAACAAAACTATAAATTTACAAAACCCATCTGATGAATCCTTCTGCTGGCCTTTGCAGAGTACCCGAACCGAGGGAACGTGCGGCCCCTGGAGCTTTTAAATAAACTCACCTGCCTAAAAAAAGCAGGTCCTGAGAGCCCTGTGTTTCCCTCTCTCAGCTAATGGTCCAAACAGCATTTCGGTTTTGATGCTCTTTCTGCAGTCATGGTGATCATTGAAGTTCTTCTGTAATTGCCTCCTTTTGTTTAGTCTTGACAGCTGAACTGCTTTTTTTTTTTTTTTAATGGAGCTTTGCGGTTTGGGGTTATTAAGTGGCCTAAATATGGTGTTTTGATGTTTGTAGAACAGATTTATTAGTTATTACATTTTCAAGGGGGACAATATCTGCATTTAAATTACTGCTCCGCTTACTTTATTGTAATAAACATGACTGCTGTATTTAAAAGTACAGCACATTCCTAGTAATTTTTAGTGATACGGTGTAGCACAGTTTGTATTTAGGTCTGGCTGTCAAAGTAGCATACGTCAGGGTTTTATTTCCTCAGTTCATGGTGCCCAAACAGTTTCAGCAGTTTCCGTTCTTGTGCTTCAGGCTGAGAGCAGCTTCAGTGAAGAGGAAGAAGAAAAACTTCAGATAGCTTTTGCATTGGAAAAGCAAGATCTTCATCTAGTTCTTGAAACGATATCATTCATTTTGGAACAGGTACATTGCTTTTATCGTTACGAATTGACAAATGCATACTTGCTAAAGATAAAAACTAATTTGTGAAAACATGCGTCTGGAGTGCATTATGTGTGTGCTGGGGGCGTGACTCTACAGCTTGTGTTTGCTGCCTGCTTTGATTTGGGTTGAACTCATTGCATTTATGGGTTGAGTTTCCAGCTAAGATAAATGTCGGTGTTGGAAACCGGCTCTGCATGTCTGAGAGAAGCGTTGCCTGCTGTGAGGTGGAGCCTCTCCTCTCACCCGCAGGCAAGCAGACCCACCTGCTGTGGTGCTGATGTCTGGATGAGCAGGTGACTGCATGATGTGCAGCGAAGGGTGCTGTAAAAGGAGGATGTCCTCTGGTTCTGCTGTGGGTGGCCGGTCAGCCACCACTCAAGTGGGAAGCCAATGTGTGGCCTGGTAAATGAAGTAACTCTTAAAAACTGTGACCCCTGCCTTGCTGCTGCAGTTAATCCAGAGAAGATTTCAATGCATGTGGCATGAGGGCTCTTCTGTATTCCAGCTGATGGCTGCTCTTCTTAGAATAGCTGCTGTTCTGTCCAAGCGTAACTTTGTTACCAGCCCTTTGATCTGTAGCATTACAGAGTGGTCTTTGCTGAGTGTGTTGTGGTTTTGTTTTTGGGGATGGGGAGGATGGTGGAGTCCTGTTTTGAGGGTGGAGGGCAGCATATATAATGCAGAGTGTTTATCACAAAAATCAAAACTAATGTGGCCGTAACAGCTAACTCACCTTTCTGGCAGAGGGCTCCTGCCTTTTTAGAATTTTACTTTGGTAATGGAGGCTTGCGTCAGCAGTGTGAAGTTGGAAAAGTTGTCCTTTTTTCATGGTTACATTTGACTTTGAAAGATTTTTTTACGTGATAGTTGCTTGGGTGTTACCTACAGTGGAAGGACAGAGGTGCACTCAGGTCTAGTTTGCACGTGTGTTCTTCATCGTTCGTCTGTCCTGGGAAGAGTCATTTATTGCACTCAGAGATGTAATCGGGGTGGTCACACTCTTCTGTCTTCTCAGTGAAAGCGTAGGCTGAACATGGTGCTTGCGGTCCCACTACAGAGTTGCTAGTGAAAATCCTGTGTGCATGTGGTGGCCGTCTGTGGTAGAATTTGCTTCGCACCTCTTGTGGAACAGTCCTTCAACAACAGCAGTTATTATTCCTTTAAACAGGCCGTCTATTACAACTTGAAACCAGCTTCACTGCAACAACAGCTGCAAAGCATTCACCTGGACCAAGACAAAGTGGAGGCGTTTGCCAGCGCATGGGCAGCTGCTGGTCAGGAGACAATTGAAAAGTTCAGGCAGAGGGTTTTGACCCCTCACAAGGTAATTTTTAATTTTAAAAATATTAAATTTTAAAAATTTTAATTTTTATGGTTAGGAGAGTAAAGCTATATAGCTATGTTTTAAATCAAGAAGTCTAAGATATGAAATTTATAGCAGTACAAGGTACTGAAGAACAAAACAAGAAGGATTCATACTCGGCAGTGGGTAGATGTGGTCAGGATAGTGAAGTCCCATCGTCTCAAAGAGATGTTACGTGTCAGTTTAGCCGCTGTAACTGTTGGAACTGTGGGCACTACTGGCAATGTAATGTGACCTAAATATCGTTTGTAGATGTTTGTAAACATGCTTTACAGTAGGAGAAAGCTACTACGTGCTCGTGAGTGCTGGCAGTGGATTAGCTCATGTTAATTCTCTGCAATTAATGTGTTTCTGAGCTCCTTTTGTCTTTGATTTTGAAATCTGGTTGGGCAGTGCATTTTGTGAGACAGTTATTGAAAACTTTTCTAGAATTACATAATCTTGCTTCATATGTGCCTGTTACCTGGTAAAACTTTGGCAGATGCTGTGGAAGTCTGGCCTATCGTATCTTTAGGCATAAATATGTACATCTACGAGCAGGTGTAACATCTTTTTGTTGGTTGGTAGTAAGCCTTCAAGTGCACTGGGAGATGTTCACAGAATGTATCGGTGTCAGACAGGATCAAATGGCTCAACAGATGAACAGAACTGTTGACCACGGACCTGGCTGTTCCTACTTTATTTTTATCATTGTGATATATCTCACTAGGATAGATTCACTTTGTTCCCTGTGTTTTGTTTGGTGAGAAGTACGTAGAAAATACATTTGATTGGTAAGGAATACAAGGCACACTGGCAAAATTAGAACATAGTTCATACCATCAGCTTTTAAACTTTTAGTTGTGCCATGCACATTTTGAGAAGATATGCCAGTTGCAGAGACTAAAGATACAATTATGTTTTTTTTTGTTTTTTTTTTTTTTTCCGCCAAGTAATTAAACTTGATCATTTGGAAAACTGGGTCATTTCAGACACCTGTGGATTCAGAAATTCATAGATTTTTGATGTGCAAAGTTCTACCAACTCAGGAACCTAACCAAGTAAATAGATGTTGCTGTAATCACGCAAAAAGAATTAGCTGCACTTAATGTTTTTGGCTTGTGTCTTTCTGAAATAATATTTACCAGAGTCAAAAATACAAGTCCCAGAGTTTAAGTGCTCAGAAGTACAGTGAGGATATGAGTGAGTATGAATTTCTGTTGAGGGAGGTGAGCAATCTGAAAACCAAGTGAAATTACAGAAGGCTGTAAGGTTTTCAGAATACAATGTGTGTGTGCAAGACGGAAGGTAATTCTGAAGGTACTCTACCAAGCAGCTGTCTGAGAATTTTCTTGAGACAGACTATTCCATGATCTACATTTTGCTACTGGGTTTTCAACGTGTGAGAAGCTAGTACAAACACCTTTTCAAGATCATACATCTGGAATTCTAGCTATGAAGAAGATAGCTAAAGAAGACTCATAAGATTGTGAGGGTAGGAGTTGGCTGCGTGATCCCTTCATTAATTTCCTTCTGTATGCTCTAAGTAGTTGTATATCAGCACGTATTTGCTGTGTTATCTTTGTGTGCACTGAGAAATAGTAGGCAAAATATTGTCTTAAGATATATTGTTGTAAGAGCAAACCTGCTGTAAATTTTAATCAGTATCTCTTAAATTACTTAAAAAAAAAAAAGTTGGAATACTGAAAAACAGCAAGTATTTGGTACTTTTCTAGACTGGATTTTTAATTTAGATTTTTAAATTGATTTCAGAGATTATATTAGCTTCTTTATTTAGAGAGATGTATATCTAATTATTAACACTGTCTGCAACGTGTATATGGTTAAATCATTATTTAAAAGGCTCAATCCCGTAAGTGTGCCCTCCATACAAGTACTTTACAAGTGTACTTGTTTACATGGCTCTGCGCACACTCCTGGTTTGCTCAAGGAATGTTATATATGGCAAAAGGAAGAGACAGTTCTTTTTGTCACAAGTGTCAGCAACGTGATCACAAAACAGAACTGTTGACCACGGACCATAGCTGAGCTTGGCAGGGACCTCTGGAGATGCCCTGTGCCAACCCCTGCTCAGGCAGGGCCACGTGGAGCAGGGTGCCCAGGACTGTTCCAGGGGGCCTTTGACGATCTGCAAGGAGGGACACTGCTCAGCCTACCTGGGCAGCCTGTGCCAGTGCTCAGGCCCCCTCATAGTAAACAAGTGCTTCCTGATGTTCGGAGGTTACCTCCAGTTCCAGTTCCACTGCCTCTGGTCCTGGAACTGGGCACCACTGAAGGGAGCCTGGTTCTGTCCTCTTTGCGCACCCATTTCAGGTCTGTATATTGGCCTCCCACTGAGCCTTTTCTTCTGCTGGCTGAGCAATTCCGTTTCCCTCTGCCCTTCCTCAAGGTACATGTGCTCCAGTGCCTTCCTCATCCTTGTGGCCCTCTCAGAATCACAGAATCACAGAATGGCCTGGGTTGGAAGGGACCTCAGAGATCATCTACTTCCAACCCCCCTGCCGTGAACAGGGCTGCCAGCCACTAGCTCACTACATCAAACTGCCCAGGAACCCATCCCGCCTGGCCTTGAACACAGCCAGGGATGGGGCAGCCACAGCTCCTCTGGGCAGCCTGTGCCAGCGCCTCACCACTCTGTCAGGGAAGAATTTCTTCCTGATGGCCAACCTAAACCTCCCCTCTTTCAGTTTTAGCCCATTCCCCCTTGTCCTACCATTATCCACCCGTGTAAAAAGTCGGTCCCCCTCCTGCCTGTAAGCTCCTTTCAAGTATTGGAAGGCCGCAATGAGGTCTCCCCGGAGCCTTTTCTTTTCCAAGCTGAACAATCCCAACTCCTTCAGCCTTTCCTCACAGGAGAGGTGCTCCAGCCCTCTGATCATTTTGGTGGCCCTCCTCTGGACCCGCTCCAACAGCTCCACATCCCCTCTGTGCTGGGGGCCCCAGCCCTGGACACAGCACTCCAGGTGAGGCCTTCCAAGGGCAGAGCAGAGGGGGACGATCACCTCCGTCTCCCTGCTGGCCACCCCTCTCTTGATGCAGCCCAGGATGCCATTGGCCTTCCTGGCTGCAAGAGCACACTGCCGGCTCATGGCCAGCTTTTTGTCGATCACAACGCCCAAGTCCTTCTCCGCAGGGCAGAGAAGGGGCCCTTTGCTGGACCCTTTCCAGGATGTCCATGTCAGTCTTGTGTTGGGGGGTCCAGAATCAGACCCAGCACTCAGTGTGGCCTCACCAGTGCGGAGAAGAGGGGTGATCACCCCCCTCAGCCTGCCAGCAGTACTTTGCCTACTGTGGCCCAGAACACCATTAGCCTCAACCTTACTGTCTGCTGATCCAGCCAGACTCCTCCAACTTCTCTGATGTAAGGGGAGATGTCAGGACCCTTACTGAAGTCAAGGTGGATAGTGTAACTGCTTTTAGCCTGTCTACCAAGCCAGTTCTTTCATTGTAGAAACTTAAAAAAAAATTGCTTAAGCATGACTTGACCATTGCGGGCACATGCTGGCTACACAAGGTGACCCTCATGCTCCTGGAAATGGCTTCAAGATCAGTTGTTCCATCACTCCCTAAGGACTGAGATGTGACTATCTGGTTTGAGTTCCCTGGGTCTTCCTTCATTGTGTCTCCTGCGTTTGGCACTTCAGTATTCCACCCCTTCACTTCCTGTTTGATGGAAAATTATGCCTCACTTCATGACTTAGAAGCTGTCTGACATCCCTAAAGCTGATTGTGAATCACTTGTGGAACATCCTGCTTAGTGAACGTGCAGGTTTCAGTTTGCGTCCTTGCCTAATTTCTGATTTTCCACTGTGTTAGTGAATACATACCACTTCAGCAAAATTTCGCTTTTTTTCTTTGTAAACAACATGGCTGTTAACTTTCAGTTTTAATTGATATTCCCTTTTTATTTAGAGAATTAGTAAAGAATAGATTTCTTCTTTTTAAAGCTACATGGTTCAGTTTCCTACTGTCTTATTTTATGGAAGTGTCCTATCACTAATTCTTTCTTTTATGTGTCTCTGATGTTTCTGCTACGTTTTGGAAGAAACTAATAATGAATAGAGTGTGGGCTTACCTCAAATAGTTATATTTGATGTGATGGCTTTCTAATACATACTTCTTATTTCATACTCTTAAAGATACGCATAGGCTTTCTGGTTGTCACTCCATGTCAGGGAGGGACTTTTACCTACCTGTCCAGACATTGCGCAGGACTCCATATTAAGTTGCAGTTCAGAATACATGTGACTACTTCATGCTATCGCTCGCCACATGATTTTTTGTGCACCTTCCAACACTGGACTATGTTTATAGTGACTGCAGTGGATATGCACATGGGATTGCTGATTTGGACCTAGGCACGGAATCAAGACCACAGTCAGTAGCACTGATGTCCTGGTTCTGTTCCGGGGTGTGTGTGTGTGTACAAGGCGCGCTTTAGAACGTAACTAAGATCACACTGACATTTTATGCCCTTCTTATATTGTTTTGCTAAAATTAAGTGGCAAAAGAATTTTCTCTCTCCTGGCATCTGGTACTCACAAGTTGTGCAATTCAAAAGTACTGAAAATGCTGCCACAAAGTTTCCTGCAGCCTACGCCAGGACCAGGCACTGATCTTTTGCTTGTGTTTTAAGGTAACATAAAATGGATGTCAGGTTTTTATTTAGAAGTATGCTTTACACTTCAAGCAAATGCTGGAACTGTCAGGTCAGCTGGAGGAGTAACTGCGGATTGATTAAATTCTGGCCAAAGCTAGGGGGTAGCTCGCTGCCCAGAGTTATTATTTTGTAGTATTACCCATTAGTTTGGCTCAGCACTGTTCTGGGAGAGCAGGCTTCTGTCATCTGGCTTACAGCAGTTCCCGGATTTGGACATCAGGCCAGTAGCTAATGGAGGGAAGTAACTTCTTACAGACTGCTGACTTGCATTTGCGTGTTTATTGTGTTCCTCTTCAACAGATTCCCTTCTTACTTGCAAGGTACTTGCAAGTCTTCTGAATTCTGGTTCTGTCAGTTCTGTACAGTAGATTTAGGTGGTAATGCACTGGCTGATAGCTTCATTAAGGTGACAAACCAAACTGAGTTTGTTAGTACCGCAGAACATGCATTTCCTGGAATACTGTTTAGGTGAAGAATATCACTCTTCTCTGTGACATACTGAAAATGACCTTAAATTGTTAGAAGAAAATGTTTTGGTTTTTTTGAGATGAGATCTTTATCTTTTTGGTTCAGGCTGCTTCGGTGGTAGGAGGCAATTGTCCTCAGAGGTAAATAAAAAATGCAGAGTTAAATACTATTACACAGTTCAGCTTTATTTTCTCACTTCCTCCTCTTGTTTTTATTCACTTACCTACAGTCAGTCTTCAGCTGCCCAGGGTTATTAGTTGTGTGTATTCTCCTGTTGCGTCAACTGGTTCTTTTACTCTTTACTGGTATGGTTGTCACTTTATTATATCATTTCTGCTGGATAATGCAATCCTAATCAGTTAGAATGATGGTATTTTTGTCTGAAGGCTTTCTTAATTCGGCCCTTGGAATGATAGGTCACTGATAATTCTGATACGAGTCTGATCTGGTTTTTAAACCTAGGTAATGTGTCAGTTTAGAAATCAGGACACGTTGATCAGGTTAAAATGTGTTTTTTCCCTCTGTGAAGAAGATCTATCTTTTTAGTAGAGTTCAGTCTGAATTCTCATGGCATTTTTTCGTTGATTTCTTTACTCTTCTCCAGCATCGCCCCCCTAAACACAAAACCAAGACCAACCAAACAAAAAACCCACCCATGTTATGTTCTGTATAGGTTTTTTGCTACTCTATAAACCTATCTGTTTTAAAAGGCAAGTCGAGCTGAATTCCTCACAGGCTTCATGTTTTGGAGGGCTGTTCATGGTATCTCTGTCTTGTTCATCACGTATATTTTAGAGTCCTGTGTTGCCAAGCAGGAGAAGTTTTTATAGCATTCAGACAGCATTGCTTAATATAATGGTGTGTGGGAATGCAGTAGTGTAATTACACACCTAAAACTCCTGACAGGGCTGTCAACTGTATATCTCGACTGTCTGTTTGAAGCCATATGGGAAAAATTCTGACAGTAATTTTCTCAGAAACTGGTCTTGCTGAGGGGTTTATTTGTAGTGTGAATATACTAAGTTCTCTCTGTGAAATGCTGGATAGTCTGCCGAAATAACTATTCTGGAAGATGTACGCCCTAAGGTTGTTATGACAAAGAAGAAGAGAATTGGGGCAAGGTGGTGTGTTTTGGATAAAGGCTTCATTCTGGTTTTGGAAGAAATGCAAAATAAATCCAAGCCATTCTGTGATTCTGTAGAGGAGATTAATATAGTTTAAGCAGAAATAAAGTACCTTGTGGGTTCTGGTTAGTTTTTGCTCCACTGATCATTCTGACAGTGACAAACAGAGGTCACAAGACAGCGTTGTCCCTATGGGCATTGTCACAATGAATTGTGAGCCAACTTGCGTGATAGGATGGATGTCATCATGGATAGCGGCAGAGAGAAGGCCGATGATGGCAGATGAGGTCAAGGCACAGTTTTGTACCTGTTGAGATTTATTTTGATAACCAGCTTCAGCACAACCAAGTCTCTTCTTCCACTCACTTCTTCTTGAGGATTTTTTCAATGATTTTATTTTTCCTGTCTTTCTTACCTTCTTCTTTTCTCTGTCAAGTAAGTGTAGATGATAAAGGATGGAAGGTGCAGTTTCTGCGAACATTTGAAAGCATCTGAAGGAATTGTTCTGTTTTTACATGCAGAATAGCCGTGTTAGATTAGAATGGAGTACTGTGCTCATCTTGTTTAGCTTCTTGCGTAAAACAAACTGTAACTTTCTCTTTAATATGTGAAAGCTTTTGAAATGGGGGTCTGGTTCTGATTTCAGGGCTTGAAATATCAGGTAATTTCTAGCATGTTTTTTGTGGCTAATAAAAAAGCTGTGCCATATCTCTATTTAAAATCTGCCCAACTTCACCTTCCCACGGCTGGATCTTGCTATTCTTCTCCTAGGTGCACGAGCCAATCAGCTATCTTTTTCCGTATGGGTACTTGCAGCATGCCTCTCTGTGCCCACGAATAGCTCAGGTAGTGCCAGAGTACAACAATGCTTTTAACTTTTGCACAAACTGAATCTCTAAATACTGGGGTTTTTGGAATCTTGAATGTTGTTCTAATGTTTGTCATCTGGTCCCTTCCTGTTTGCTTTCAAGTAGCTACTTACCAGTTAAAAAATATGTGAGGATGAAAACCTTCAGGAACTTATATGAGGAAAAAAGTCTTTTGAAGTCGTTGCTTCTTAGCACTAGGCTCGCTGTACCAATTTCATGTCATATTACTTCTTTTGTTTCCTGCTTTTTGAAGTACGCTGGTAATTCTTGGTGTGTATCTTTTCCTTTTAAAAATTCAAAGATTAAAGGGGGGGGGGTTGTTTTGGGTATTGAACTCAGAATTCTGAAAACTGTCACTTTTCCTGGCGTATGTGCTCTGTGTGAGGATTGCTGAAGAGAAATAGGACTTCAACCTTGTGAGGAGAAAAAGGGGAAATCAGAAAAAAAAATTAACACCTGGGCAATCCCGAAGGAAGAATTCAGTACATTTTACACCCTCACAAAATATGATGACTATAATTTGTTGAGATTTTCCTTTCAGAGTTAAATCACTGTCTGCTTTTCTATTTTTAATAAGGTAAATTTGTAATAGTTGAATTCTCATCACTAGTAGTTCATACAGTGGGGGGAGAGGTTTATAAATGTGGTATACCATCAGGTTTTTTATTACGTGAAATGCAACAGACAACTACAGTCAGAATCTTTATGTGACTTCCATGAAGAGCCATTAACTCCCATCAGAAGCCACTGAAGCACACTTTGACTTCGTCGTTCTGGTGTCTCCTCTGCTCTAGCATTCTTCTCTTCAGTGGTCTGGAGGAGCTTTCGAAGGAGTCTGCAGTAAGTGCGCATCATACAGCTCACCATCTGAATTTGCCAGGTGCCATCTTTAAAATGTCTGTTAGTTTCTGCTCACACTGGCGCTGTGAGAGTATTCCTTGAACTATATTTCTGTAGCTGTCACATGTCTACTTTCTGAAGCATGGCCTGGAGGGGAGGGTTCCTCTCCAAGTGGCTCATTTCTGGAATATGAATCAAGTTGTTCTATCGTGCTCTTTCCTATAGCATTCTTCACTTACTCTAAGCATAGTAATAGTGGAAGGTTAGAATGTGGAATTTTAAATTATCAGTATTCACTTTAGACTTTACTGAAGTAGCCTGTAGACTAACTGAGCATTCTAGCATTGGTGTGGTGAAGTTGCTGTATGTAAAGTGATACAATGCTGAACTACATTTGGTAGGAATAGCTGAGTGCAGTGTAACTGAAAAAGACTGATTCTACTTGTGTATTATTTTGTTTTGTATGAAAAAAGCTGTACAAAAACAAGCAGGCCTTTTTCTACAGGATACAAAAAGGCATAGTCTCCTGTTCAGTAATACCTAAGTTGTCACAAATGTTTTATCATTTTGAGCCGACAGGCATCTCAAAATAAGGATTACAATATCTGAAAATCAAAAAGGTGGACCTATCTAATTTCTGTATTGCTATAGCCCTCCACTTTTTCTGCAGTAGTTTGTTGGGCTTCTGTATTTTCCACAAAAGATTTGGTATTTTCTGTGTTTCGTGTGAGGAATGAGTCGATTATTAATTTTTCTGGTTTAAAAAAAGAAAAAAAAAAACAAAACAAAATGAAACACCCCAAAACCTCACAGAAATGAAGTCAGTCAGACTGCTTTAGCCTGTCCTCAGTCAGATTGTGAAGTAACAACAGACGCATGTAAGCTATGTTGGATGGGCTGAGTGTTGACGTTGGATGTTAGTTCTCATGTGTGCAATTCTGAAATGCTGTGCCACAGGAAGCTGCATGTAACCAGGAGTTGGAGACGTCCTGATTAATCAAGTCCTGCAGCACTGCTAAGGCTGCAGATGAGGTGGAGCTGCTAGAAGTACTCAGATCTGTGCCAGGACTTGAATTTTCGGAGGGAGTGTCAAAATGTTTGCTTTGTTTTCAGTTTTGCTCAAATTCATAATGATGTTGCTAGAGGCCCATTGAACTGAACTGATTGTGCCTTATGAACTGGATAACTAAGGTGTAGCATCACACCATGATTTCGTTAGTGCACTGTTCTTGTTAATCACTACAGTGTGAGCTGGTCATGTTAAAGGTTGCTCTTAATGGCTTCTAATTCTGACTGTGGGCCACAAGCCCAGTTTGCTTTCAAATTTCCAGCAATCCATATCACTCATGTTGAAAAGATTCAGGAGCTCCTCTGTCCATCTAAAAAGGCATGTATTATTGGGGAGCGTTGTTGTTGTTTTAGATTCAGAAAAACAAAAACAACACCAACTGACAGCAAAAATCTTCCTCTCATATAGCAATGGAAAGCAGCGGTCAGTATGGATCCTTCAGGTATCACATCACTAAAAATTATTGGGCAGTTATGTAGTTGGCTTTCAAACATTACCAGCTGTAATGACAGAAAAATGCTTGTAGCAGACTTCAAAAATTGCATATGCTGTTTTGCTTATTTTGTGTCCTTTCCCATGCTGAGCTTTTTTCCCCATAAACATAAAATTATAGAACAGTGCTAGCAGTTTAGAATAATTTCTGCATTCCTTTTGCAAATGGCTTGTTAACAAGTGTGAAGTCTAGAAGTCTATTTTTCTCTTTTTTTTTTTTTTTTTTTTAACTTTAGATTAAACTCTAATTTGGGGATTTTTTTTCTTGCTCTTCACTAAATGCTAAACAGCATTTCTGTCTGCCCCTGTAGGAATGCATACAGTCATTTGGTTATTAGGAAGTCTAATAACAGGTATGCCAGGAACCTCACAGTCTTTCCTGCAAGAGATTTATCTGCAGTTGCTTGCTAAGTCACATTTGACCTGTGATGCTGATCATTTGCATTTACCCGTGTTTAATGAATCATGTGTGTTCTTAATATAATGCTGTTAGTCTGACTGAAAACGATGAATGTATGTTTCAGTGTTATGCAGAAATGAAGTATATGCCCTGCATAGGGTGTTTCGGAAGCAGCAAATTTTTTTAAAGATGGAGTGCAAGAATCTGCAGGAAATATCTAGATATCCATAATATGTTAAATTTGAGCTGGAGAGCGTTTAACTCTTTATTAGCATCCTCAATGTCTGGCCATTTTACAAACTGTGGTCACCTTGGTTTTGGGCATCCAAGCAGTATTTCCACACGGCGATTGTTGCAGGTTCAGTGCCTTGTTTACTCTTTGTTACTTCTCTTTTCTCTAAGGTCAATGCTTACAGCACTTTCTGTGGGACAAACAGATGCCAAATCATGGATTACTCATGAAGGAGAAATAGTGGTTTGCAGGTTTTGTGACGTCTTTCTCGCGCTGTGCTGTGAAGTAAGGTGTTAGTGCCACATCAGTGAGTTTGGGTGGCATCAGTACTGATTTTCAGGAGCTCCTTTAATGCTTTGTCATGATACTGGATGACCTTCTGGACGCTTCACCTTCCAGAAGCAAGTAATTTACATGAAAATTCCAGTTCCCCACTTAGAAGTCTTTGTGGGTGCAGAGAGATCGGAAATGTGATTTCAGTGCATCTCAAAAGCTCAAAACTGATAAATATCCTCATTTTTCCTGCTGAAATATCTACAGAGCATTTAAACAGCTTTACCCTCTCCACACTTAAAAAATATTGGCTCCTGCTGTAGAAGTTCAGAACGGCTGAGACTGGAAGTGTTGGGAAAGGCACTCTAGGTGATAATGCATTCTCTGAAATTCTACTTCCACTTAGAGTTGTTTTCTTTTTTCCCTCAATTTTTGCACTTACATTCTTTTCTCAATACTTCCACTTATGTTCCTTTCTCAAATTAAGGTCCTTAACCATTTTTTTTTTTTTCCGTAGTGAGTTGGCTCCTTAGTCCTTTTGTTCTGTTCTCAGTCCTGCAGTTGCAGCACCACAACGTGCCTGGTGTGGACATCAAGCCTTCCCTTGTTCTTAAGGCGCTGCATCTGGCAGACTGGTTCTTGCATAGTTAAGACAGTTGTTTTCTCCTTGATGTTCTGAGCCTAAGATCTTTTGCCGAAGAGCATTTATTTGATTTCTTATTAAATAGTGTAAGAGAAATATCTATATATAATTAAGAAAGGAATAGTATTTTCATTTTTGACAACCAGTGTAGAAACTGGTTGTACATATCCGATTACTTGAATGTCTTTGTTGCAGTTTTAATTTGTAGCAATGTGTCAAAAATGGAAGTGTGGGGGGAATCTGATGAAAATATGCAGGAGAAAGATAATGGTATTGAAAGACATAAAGGGCCTCCAGCGATGAGAGGAATGGTGGATTCTGTGGACATTATTCTTAGCTACACAATTCTCTTTTGATTTGAGATCACAGAGTCACAGCATGGATTGCGTTGGAAGGGACCTTACAGCCCCCCCAGCCCCAACCCTTGCCGTGGGCTGGCTGTCACCCCCCCACATCAGGCTGCCCAGCGACCATCCAGTCTGGCCTTGGGCACCTCCAGGTATGGGGCACCCACAGCTGCTCTGGGCAGCTTGGAGCACCTCGTGCCCTCCCGCTGCACCGACCCTGGTGCCTGCAGGGCTGCTCTCTCCTCTCCTCTCCTCTCCTCTGCCACCTCTCCGCCCTCTCTCCCAGCTGCTGTCGCCCAGCCGTTTCTCCCTCCTTCCCTGCCCTCACTCTGCTCTCCCAGAGCACACCCGGCATCGCCCGTGGCCCAGCCCCGGCCAGCGGCGGGTCCCTGCTGGAGCGGCTGGAGCCGGCTCCGGGCCGACATGGTGCACTGCTGGGCTCTGCTCACGGAGGGCACCCGGCCTGCAGCCCCTGCCACCAACACCTTGCCATGTTAGCCCAGTAGCCTTTTACACTACCAACATGTAACATTTTGCAAACGTGTCCCTGTTTTATCATAGAAAAAACAAAGATCTTGTATCTCTGTATCTGTGAACGTCATAGTGATCTGCAGATGAAGGGTCAGGTCCTCTTACGTTAGGGGAACTGCAGCTGGCTGCAGCAGATCTGTCCCTAGCACAGATGTAGATGGCCACAGAGAGGCAATATGTTTGTGGGGGGCACACAGCTTGTTTGGCTTTTTTGTGGCTAATACTGAGCATTGGAAGGGAGAGGGTAGGTTCTTCTATGCCTGTTAGTCTTGTCTGTCATGTTATCATCTTCAGAAGCCCAAGGAGAAATAAAGCACATGGGAAGCGTTGTCATATTGTAGTTGCTCTGAATGTTTTGCAGTAGGGTTTGTGGAGCAGATATGAGGATTCTCGTGCTGTTAGTTTTGTTTAGTATTCACCTTTATTTCCTTTCCTTGTTTTCCAGCTTGTGCTTTTTGTTGTTGTTGTTTTCAAAACATAACCCTGTGGTAAAATAAGAGCTCTCAAAGGAAAACTTACAGAGCTAAATATTAGATTTTCAACAGTGTTTGTTGTTGCAGTGACAAGGTAGCTTGCATATTTCTGAATTGCTGATTAGAAATCGTAAAAAGAAGCTAAAAACAAGGCTTTATTTTCATGCTAGTTCTGGAGAAATACTTC
This sequence comes from Alectura lathami, assembly GCA_013399715.1. NCBI lineage: Eukaryota > Metazoa > Chordata > Aves > Galliformes > Megapodiidae > Alectura > Alectura lathami. The sequence goes on from VXAV01004300.1 coordinate 99,071, forward strand.
TCCGCTAATAAAAGCTTTTCACATAATGTAAGTGTCAATGTTATCGAAGATGCTGGCACTTTGTAGTCTCTCCCGATGTTTGTTTTCTGTAGCAAAAAGTGCAGATAATTTTACAGTCCGTTCCTCTTCTGAAGAACTTGGACCACTTCACAGCTTCCAAATACTGTGTCTTGACATGAATACCATGCAGCAACATGTCACCACCCTCAAGAAGGTTAACTGGTATTTCAGAATGTTGAGTGTCTAGGTAAGCATGACCGTTGCCAAAAACACGTTCCATTTTTCTTTCAAGAAAATAAATAGGCAGACCATTTGGAGCCTTAGGGAGCACACTATTTGTTAATCAAAACTCGTTCTCCTGAAACTATATTTAAAACACACATGAATCATACAGGGAAAAAAAAAATTTTAAGGTAAAGCAATAGTGGAAGAAAAAGTTATGACTGCTGTTCAGCTATGAACTCAGACCACTGTGCTGCCACATATCTTGTGTCTGTTCTGTGCCCTCTACAATGTGCCTCGATAGATGTGTATTAAAAGTGAAATAGAAGACATAAATTTGAATTTCCTCACTACTGATGGTTTGTTTTTCATGCTACATATAGTACAGCGTTTAACAGCTTTAGCGAAGTCTTAAAGTCGGTCTTCCTAGGATATTGTCCTTGTCTCTAGTGGCAATGTCTTGTATCTAATCCTGGATAAGCTGCTAGCCTCTCTAAGCGCTGGTATTACTATAGTAAAGCGTCTGAGTTAGTTAAAGTCCTTCCTGTATGGAGGAGTGCTAGGCTTGAGCTGTAGTGGCTGCAGCCTTCATGTTCCAGAGCTCACCCCGTCTCCAAGTTTGACTGTAGTGCTTAGATAGATGGAGGGGCTTTACCAAAGCAGGCAGAACCTTTTCTGTTGCCCGCCTTGGAGCTCCCACTGGCAATCCACGGTTTGTCATTTGGGTTGTTCTCTGCTGACCATTATCAATACTGATGGTGTTCTTGAACTGAATTCCTTTCTCCTACTTGATTTAAAACCTAAAGTGAGGCAAGATGTTGAGACCTTTATGCTCCTGAGAGAACCAGAGGTTATTCCTGCAGTTAATTTTGTGAACGTTAGTCGTGAGAAAAATGTTTTCTAGCTCTGTGTCATTCTGCCGTAATTTCCTGGTATATCTGAGAAAATTCCAGGTACTGGGGCCTTGTGTACTTGTTGGTGCTGTATGTGAATGGCTTAAGCACTTGTTTAGAGGTGACTGTGCTTTTTAACTGTGCTGTACTTTTGAGTGGGGTAGGCAGTGTCTTACGATATTCATCAACCAATGGAAGGTCAGAACAAACCAAAACAGATAATTATATTAGAAAATAAATCTGTTGCTACAGCTCCATCTACCACAACATGGCATAGACCAGATTTACAGTATTTTAGTTCTACCCAAATGTGTTGTAAGGATGCTGCCCATTGATTTGGTTAACCCACCTTTTATTATTATTATTATATTTTAAACTGTAGACTGAAGTCTGAATTGGCAATATGCAACCATGGAAATACGTGTGGTGGGGTTACAACAAATTTTGGAAGTTTGGGCTGTTCCTGTGAAAGACGTTTTCACTGTTCACCTGTCTTCCGTCCAGGGATTACTCACTGCAGGAGGACTGGGCACGTACTGGCCTAGTTGCTGTGTTGCTGTGCATTGCCACGGGATGGCTGTGTGCTGTTGGTGTTAGCTGACCTGTTGGAGATTAGCAGACGTGGCACACTTTCATTGTTACTAAGTCAGCCACAATATTTACTAGCAGAGAGGGGAGAGCAAACTAAAAAACCTTGTGCGTAGATTAACATGCCAGATGGTGAGACTTTGTATTTCTACTTCTCTTTATTCAAGAAGGCTAGGTATGTTGCTTTCTGAAAGGCTTGTAGTTCTGTTCTTACATGCTTTGTTTATGTGTGTGCTTCAGCTTGATAATGTTTGAATATCACTTCAGATTACTGATTAAAATACATTTTGGAATGTATTTTTGAGTAGCTTTCTATTCAAAATTCTGATGCACACATGCTCATCTTTTTGGCTCTTTGGTAGTAACGACTTAAAAAGAAGCCTGGAATTGCTTCTGTTTTAAACTTCCACATATATTGTAGAACACACAAGTAGATCTGTTGGTTAAGAAATTATGAGCTTAAAGTGCTTTACAATTTACTAGTGATTTTTAATTTTTCCTAAAAGAAAAATAAATACAAAATAAAAATAGAATTTTCTACTTTGATAGACTTGTGCAAGGAGGGGGAACCCACCTTAGGTAGGATACTTCATTTTGTTTTATGGATTAGTTCCAGCACACCTGAGGTGTTTGAAGTTCCTTTTATTTTTGATGGCCACAGGCAGTCTGAACTGATAAACTGGCAAGAGTTGGAAGCAAACTGACTTCAGAGTCCAGAAAAATTTGCAGGATGTGCATTGACACGATTGCTTAATGCTTGCTTTAGAGCATGATTTTGTTGACTGACGAATCACTCACAGATACTGAAAGTTGGCCTCAGTGCTTCTGCACCACCTGATTGCAATCTGAATTTGTGTTTTCTAGCTTGAGACAATTGGTTGGCAGCTAAATCTTCAGATGGCAGAATCCACACAAGCGAAGCTGAAATCTCCTCAAGCTGTGCTAGAGCTGGGCATGAGCAATGAAGATTCAAAGGTAAGAGAAACGTGCTTGGCGTGGTTGGAGTGGGTTGTGGTGGTGGCCTTATGTCTGAAGGTCTGAGGCATCGTGGAACTGCTGATCATCGTCAGTCTCTCATCAGCATTTTCCTATTAATGTTTAGTTAAATGACACTGCTAAGTGGGAAAGCATTTGGATGTACTGACGTAATAGCATGTGCATTAAGCAGACTGGGGAGCAGGCAGCTGTGTTACCAGCTCAGGGCTGTGATGTCATAGAAAAATAGTGTGAAATACTGCTATTTTGAGTCTGTAACATGTTTATAGATATTTTATTTTTAGCATGCAACCTGTGGTTGGTGGTACTTAAAATTTTAATGCCCAGCTCCTCTGCTGCCTTCTGCTGTGAGTACTTATGTAAGATATTACTCGTCCCTCTCAGCCCGTCTGTGCTAACGATGTCTTTACATGAATGATGACACAGTGTGTAAGGCCACAGAAAGATGATGTTTGGAGGTTGGAAGGTAAAGCCCTACATTCAAGGTTTTTAGTGACTGATGCTGTTTCAGTGCCAAAAATAACTAATGAGGTCATTTTTATTTCTAAATGCCTTATGTTAGTTACTGCGTTTTAAATTAAGCACATAAATGTTTGTTCACCTTATCTTGCTAATGTAAATTGCAGTCTTTACTTCTGTGGTGTCTGTTGGACTGTTTAGCAATGAAAGAGCATGAAAGACCTGAAGAGAAAAATCGGAACTCGGTTCTGCTTTTGTGGTGCTTTTAAATCGCAGTAATTTTACTAATCCAGGTGGAATTTCTGATGTGTGGTAGGATAGAAGAGAATACAGAGCTTGTATTTGTGCTTTTTGCCAGGAACTGCAGTAAAGTTATATTTTTGAAACAGTTCACTGCAGTCTGTCTTTTTGAAAAGTACATAAAGGAATCTGACAGTATTTTATGCTCAAGCTACATTGAGCAGCACTGCACACAGATTCAAATCTATAGCAGTGATTACTAAGAAAACATGAGGAAAAATGTCATTTCCATGTGACACAGACAGTTCACTTATTTCCTTTACAAATGTAATTTAGCAAGTGGATTTTTTATTGATTCTGTTTATTTTTGTGGATATAGTTAGATACTCATGTCGTAATTAATTTGCAATAATTACAAGCCTAGAGGAGGCTTGTTCCTGGCATTTAGACAGAATAGTGCAACAAGAAAACCATACTGATGTTCCCATATTTTAGAGACTAGAATTTTGAAATCTGGATTTGTATGAAGGTAACTACAGGGGTTTTTGTTTTTTTTTTTTTTGGTTTTTAGATGAATTATTACATCCTGGTAGAGAACATGTTTAAGGTTAGATAATACTTGCCTATCAGCTGACATAAGAGTTTGATGATAATTAAATTTTGTGCAAAATCTGGCATCATCGTGGTGCCTTGATGCACTAGGTATTATCAGAAAATCCTTAATACTAGATACTTCTTTTCATTTTTCTCCCTAAAATTACATGTGCCTTTTTCACAGAAATTTTTCATGAGTTTAGTGTATAGGTTCATAATGATTAATTGTCTTCATTTGTCACTAAACATTTTTATTATAATAACTCATGGATAGAACAATTTCAAATTTTTCAAATTGCTTTCAAAGCAAAGTGCTGTTATAGAATGGCTTTCGTGGGCCATCAGGGGGCAGTAGTGCTCTTTGTCATACATCTGCTCTTGGAATACTTTTGTGTTAGTTGAATAATTTTGTATTACAAATACTTCTGAAGTTAGTAGTTGTGGGAAGCACTGAGGGTTTACATTTCTGATCTGTATATAACAATACGTTTTTTTTGCCCATCTACATAACTAGAGCCTGTTTGTAATAAATAAATAAATGTGCTGAGTAAGGTAAATGAAATTTGCCACTGTTTCCAGTAACTGAAAGTAGTTTGTACCAATACATTAATGTTTGGTACAAGTCACTCCAGTTAAGGATCATTTAAACAGTTCTTTGTCAGAAGCTGACATTTAAAATTAGTACTTAAATTACTTCTCCAGCAGAGGTAATCAGAAAATGTGTGGCTATACGGATGATTCTTGAGCTTCATGGAATGAGGCAGAGGATTCTCTATTTGAGATTATATATATATTTTGTCAGCTTCAGATAAAATGCGGAGGTATTATACTATGCCCTCAACATTCAAGAGTAAGTTGGTGTTTGTTTCTTTGAGGTGATTTAAGCTATTGGTTACCAGACCACATGATCTTGGGTACAGTACTTTCTGGTTGTTAAAATCTGCTGTTTGTATACACCCAGACTAGGAAAGATGTTGGCTTTGAACACAGGCTTCACACATGCTGTGAAAGGCTTGTCCCTGTTGGGTGTCTGAGCACTGGGATGAGCTACCACTGCGGCAGGCAGGATCAGGGCCTGCCAAGCCCTGCTGCCCAGGCCCAGTCCTTCTGTGGTTGCAGGCTGCTCGATGGCTTGGCTGCTCCTGGAGTTTGGTTTGAGGAGGGGGAAAAAAGGAGGTTTCGATTTAAAAAGCAATTAATGGCACTTACTGCAGTGGTTCAGAATTTAAAGCATTTAATTGCGTTTCTGAGTCTGAGCAGATGGAGTCTGTGTGAGGTAGACACGCAAAACAAGGTAGTAGGATAGGAAAGTTGCTTTTGTTTCCATTCTTACATTTAAACAACCAAAGGGAACCTTTAGAGAGAGCCATTTACAAACTGATGTGTGGGATGCCAGGTGTGTGTGAGGGTTGTCTTTAACGGGACAGTTTGCTTTCAGGTTTGTTGCTGAGCTGCAACACAGCAGTCTGGGGACTTCCTACAGGCTAGTAGCACAATTTTTTGTGTATAGTGTGAAATGGCCAGGAGAGGGCGTGCAAATTAATCCTGGTGATATGTGCCCATTATGATGCTGATTTGCAAACAAAGACTGATCCCCCAAAGTAAGCGCTGTGTGTATTAATATCTCTGTTCCTTTCAGTAGTTTATTTAATAATTATCTGTACAGGCACAGACTCACGCATTCCTTCGCACTGTCAGTGACAGCAATTCCCTAGGCCATCTAGGAAAGAGCTTTCTCAACAGCTGGTGTAATTCTCCATAACCATTGGAGCCATGTACAAAAAGCCTTTTGTGGTAGAGGTTGTAGAAAAGGTCTGTGGGCTTCAGAAATGTCACATTATGTGTGCAGAATATCTTCCCAGAGGAATGTGAGAAGTAACACTGTGTTCTGCTATGCTTTTTCACCAGGAAGATAAAGTAAGGCACTTTGTCATCTAAGGTATTTATTATTGTGTGTTTTTAGTCATAATCTACTGTTAGCATTTATGCTTGAAAACTGTTAGGATAAAACAACTGCTATTGCCCAGTGTTGTCCCTCTGTAGTTGCACAGATTTTTTTTTTTTTTTTTTTTTTTTTTTGGTAAGGTCATTCCACAGATTTCATTACATTCTCAAATTTAATTAAAATTTTTCCTATGGAAGGTATTGCTCTTTTTTTCCCCTCTCCTTTATTTTATGTACAGTTTTCTTTTAAACCATTAAGAACCTCTTGAAAGCCTGCCTTTGAGGGAGCTTTTTTATTTACTTTGACTGGGAATGCTATGAATAGTTCCTTCTGAGAGTTCATTATTCTGTTTATTTTGCTTCTTCTTTGTACTTGTATTTGAAGAATTTTGTTGTAGGATTTTGTATGCCAACACAAGGCAAAAAAAAAAAATTATAAAACTGCTGTTTTAGTAAACCTGCTAATGCAATATTTCTGACAAGAGGCAGATGATATTAAGATGTTACAATAATAATTTATTTCATTTTAATTAATTTATCTTGAATCTCTAGATGCTTTAAAAGGATAAAACAGTGGAAATATTTAACATTATTTCTTCCGCAACCATTTGTTCAAAGTCAAAATGAGGTATTTGAAGCGGAGTTCATAATACATGTTCATCATTCTACAGAGGTTGTAGACGTCTGGAAATCTTAAATTATCATCTGTTTTTGAAGTAACAGGCCCTAGGTTTTTTTTTTTTTTTTTTTTTTTTTTTTTTTTTTTTGTTGTTCATTTGTTTTTTTTCCCCCCCTCCCAGTTTTAACAGATTTTCTACACATTCAGGCCTGTGGTGCTCTGTTTACTTCAGTAAGTATGCCACTCAGCTCTCTGAATTTATCATGGTGAATGTTCTCCCCATCTTTAACAGCAAAGCAGGGTAGAAGAGAAGCAAAGCTGTTCTTGTAGCTGAGCTAGATTGACCTGTCAGTTCGAGCTGGGGATGCAGGGCAGCGCGTACAGCGTGCGGGCAGGACCTGTGCTGTGAATGGGTATTTCAGGGACCCTCAGCGTAGCCCTGTTTTCATTCTGAGGAGGAGTCACGTTTGCAGAGTGGCAACACTGGGGGTCTGGTGGGTGCTGGTGGTACGTTCCCCTTCAAGAGGGGAGGTGGCAGCGTTGAGCAGCTATGCATGGATGTATCCCCTTCATTTGCCTTCTCAGTTCTCAGCTTTTTGCACATTGCATTTAGGTACCATTTAATTTTTCAAAATAGAAGAGTATTTTCAAGCCTCTTGGGGGAAAAAAAGAGGACAATTGAAAGATGCTGTGATGTTGGAGGAACTGTGATGAGGTGCAAACACCAAGTTGTAACTTGCTTCTCGTGTTCATCAGCCACTTTCTGCTCTGATGAGGATATTGCCCTTCTCGTTATCAGAAAACTAAGAGACTTGCATGTACATACTTGAATTAAGTTCAGTGTTCACATAAAGCAGATTTGCAAGTCTCTAGCAATTGCCGAAAAGGTAAGTGGGACGCTCCACCAGATGAATGCAGAAATGTTTGAGGATGAGATTAAGGGAAAAAGTTTTTCCATTCCAGTCTGGAGGAGATAAGTGAGGGCCTGGATGGCCTCAGAGAGCGCGGTCCTGGTTCAAGGTCTCTCTGAACTTCTGTATACAAGTGACATTGCTGCTTTTGGCAAGGTAGATTATGAAACCAATTTTGTTCAGAGAACTAAAATCTAATGAATACTCCTGCTGATAAGAAAGCAGAAACTTCCCTAAGACAAGGTGTCAGAATACTGGGAAAATCCTTCATATTTGTAGGAGCTGTGGTAGTAATGGCTGTATAATCCTGAGCATGTGAAACAGCTCAGAAAAATCAGCTTGAAATTTATAATTTGCTTCCAGGCTGTCACATAGCCACAGAAAGCTGTTAGAAATGTCTTTGCTCAACCTTTAGAGCCAGAAATTCCAGACTTGCAATGTACAGCCAATCTTGCATTTGACTCTGATCTGTCTGTCTATTATCCTTGATTAAATCCGTTTAATTAGAGGAAAAACTGAAGACAGTTCAGAGTTTTCAGGATGCTGAGAGGGCTTTTGCTTTCTTACCAGCATAAAATGGAAGGCTGGGTGTGTGTCCTGTAAGCTGGGGTAGTCTCACATTTTGCTTAGAAACCGCCTACCAGATGGTGTGACTCCAGGAGCGTGTGCTCACCTCTGGCAGCTGTACTGCAGAGTGTAGTTAATTATCTGGCTCCATTTGTGATCTTATATGATTGAATTATCGAGCTTATAGTAAAGATCCCTTTACAGGCATTTTTACAGTATCCTTATGTTTCACCTGGCAGTAGACACAATTTATGAATAGAATCCTTAACACATGAATTGACAAACCCTGTAATTGGCTACAGCCTCTACAAATGCTCTGTTCCCACAAAAACATTGCAACAACTCTGTCCATGCAGCTTTGTGTCATGGAGTTAAAGAAAAAACTTGGTCCCTGCTGGCAATGCCATGAGGCAAGCGCAGCTGCTAGTTCATAGCGGCGCTCCTATTTCTTTCGTTCAGGAGTACGCTGAACTGTGCAGAAATGTGTAGCTTTACTGGTATCAGTCCAGTGAAGGAGATGAAAAGTAGCTGAAATATTTAATTTGAAACTTGGTGACCCACTGCATCGTCCGGCACAGTTACAATTAAAGGTCTTGAGAACATTTGTAAAGCACAAAGATCTGATAAATTTTTGTTGTTTAATGCAGTTGTGCGTGTCTCCTTTTTCCTTACAAAATCTGTTTATGTGCCTCAAACTAATTTCGTAGGCTTGATTATTTCTTCTTTATCTGGAAAGACTGAAAGATTTATGGGATTCATTGCAATTTCTCAGGAAACTCTAAACTATTTTCCCTGCTAGCCTCCAAAATTATGCAGTGTTAGCAAATGAACTGTTGTCTGCATATAGCAATGGAAAATAACTGTATTTTCCTCTGTAGTTTTGCAGAACTTTCAGTACTGATGCCCCCTGCCTCTTTACTTTAGCCAATAGACTCTCTGTTCCTTTCTCAAATCTGCTAAAAATCAGCATCTCCTCTGTGCCTGGTTCTTCCAACTCTAAGGCAGAAAGATAAGGTAACATAAAAAGTGAACTTTCTCCAGCAGCAAGGCCCTCTTCAATGAGCGTAGCTGTTCTGCTTGTGTCCTCTGCTACAGTGACGTTAACTGCTGCCTTCCTCAGCTGTAGGGGATTGCAGAGGACGGAAACGTAATCTCCAAGTCAACAGCTTTCCAATGTGGATATTTAAAGACAGTTAATTCTTCTGTGTACAGATGCAGAAGAATCAGAAATTTTGCCTAAGTTTTAAAAGGTATTAATTTCAGGGGTCGTGAAGCATGTAGATATTGATACACCAAATGAGTAGCTTTTTCTGGTATTAAAATCAGGTAGGAGCAGTTGTCTCTTGCATGATTTGGCAACTGGCCAAGCAGAGAAGGGGTGGAATATGTTCTTTATAAAAATAGGAGATGATTTTTTCTATATAACCTAGTGTTGAGGAAGCTCTCCAGCTACCTCTAAGCGTGAACGTATCCTTCTCCAGGTACGACTGGAAATGCTGCTCAGTTCTCCATCTTTGGTATCTCAGTGAAAAAGTAAGATCTAGATATGTACAGAATGTTTTAATTGAAGTTGTGAACTAGAACTTAACGATACATACCTCCAATAAATGCCTTCTGCAGCTGCAACATAGAAATGAATTTTTTTGGGGACACTCCAGAAAGAGGTAGGTTAGTGACTTTTAATAACTTAAACTTGAGCTGCTGAAGAAAACTGATAGGAGTTTTATTTTCTTGTTTTACCCAGTATTTCCTCTGCCTCTTCTTTGACTAGTGCACAAAAAAGCATATCTGCCCAAACTTCGTAGCATCCCACAGATAAGTCTTTGACCTTTGAGAGATTTTCTTTTGAAGTTACACTTGACAGTTTTGTCCTGAGTGGTGTATTTTTTAACTTTTGAATGTTATGTGGGTGGATTAGCTTGGAAACTATGATGTTTCTGTTGTTGTTTTTGATGTGAAAGATAATTTTTCAGCCTATTCTAAAAGGAAGGGTAGTCTGCAGGAGGGTACAGCAGGCATGGAGCAGTCACTTGGCCTGTTGTGTTGGTTCTCTGTGCAGCTTCTGAAAAGCCTAGCTGTGGTTTGACATACCTTACTAGTCAGACACTGATCTCTCTGATCTCTTCATTATCGTCACAGAAAGTCTTGTAGAGTAAAAGTCCGCTGTAGCTAATTACTGATTTTTAAAATGTAGTGTTTTCAGTCTGTTTTGTTTAATTGCTTTTGCAGGGAAGGTTTTTGTTGGCTAATTGGATCAACATATTAAACAAATAAACATTTTTATAGGTACCTTAACATTTGGGGTATTTTCTTGCTGAGCATCATGTTGCCTGAGTAACTTTTGCTTCATCTATTGGGTCATTTTAATCAGTCTCTATTTGCCTTTTTTTTTTTTTTTTTTCCTCCTCCTAACAGTATCAAATAACTTGCTTGATCTTTGGATGTGGTTGACCTAGTTATTCCCATCCCTTTATTTGTAATGCTTTTTCTTTTGGCTGTTGAAGCTGAATATTAATTGTTTTTCCTTGAAAACAGTTATGTTGTGTGTCGTAAAATAACGCCAGCTTCAACATGAGATACAGCTAAGGCAGTCCTCACACCGAAGCTGTGTATGATGTCTGCTTTGCACAGGCTGGAACTGACTTTTAAAATTACAGACCTACATTGTGCATTTGTAAGACGGCGGTCCACTGCAAGACTGAATATAATCACATGCTCTTGACATCTTTGTGGCTGCCCTCAGCTGCTGTAAGGTGTCTGTCTTAGCAGACTGAAGAGTTCAAAATAAATGATGTTACAAGTATCATTTTGCTTTTTGAACTTTCTGCAGTGGAAAAAGAAAGCTGGGCCAAAAGGGTTAAACTCTGGTCAATAATTCAGTATTTAAATAACTTGTAAAACCTGAGAATGCTTTGCAAAGGTACCTTCACTTGTTCCTCAGCTTCCACACATGTCAAATCAAGAATTTGCTTTTTCATTTTCAATTTGTTTTCTGTCCTCTCCAACTCCCTTACTGGAGAATGAGTTCTGGAGTGGACACTCAGAGGTGCCTTTGGGTAGTTAACATTTTTGTATGCAGAAAGACCAGCAGTGTGTTGCTGGAGCATGGAACGTTGGGTGAGCTGTCTTCTGCAGCTGAAGCGTGTGCCACCTGTGGAGGAGCTACTGGAGAAGTCCTGGTTCTGGGGGCCAGGAGCTCACCACGGGCAGCTGCCTGCTTCTTCTTGGCACCTTGCTGTAGCATTCATCACTCCGTCCTCTGCGCTGCCGGTGCAGAATTGGTCTTGCTAAATTTACAGGCTTGGGTTTTAATTGTGCAATGCCTTGAGTACTCTGGTCAGTATGAAGCTAAATAATTGTGAGATTTTGCTTTGAAATGTGAGTGCTTGGCCGTATCTCCCTTTCAGAGTTTTTCTTTCATCCTTTCAGGCATAGGGCTAGCAACAGAAACCAGAAGTCAGCTGTTTGAAGCATTTGAACAAAGCATCTGTATTGTTACATCAAAAAGCGAGGATGTGTGAAACTTCCGTTCAAGTTGGGAAATCACAAATTCTGTTAGGGTATTTTTACCATGCAGCTCAGAGGGGAGCAGCTGATTTTGTGTCAGTGTTTGCTTTTTGCCAGAGTCACAGCCTTGGATTTGCTCATTGCAAGGCTGTGTGTCCTGCTTTTCCTCTTTCTCCATCCCTCCACACAACCTCTCATGTCTTGGTGGACAACACACATGCATATCTTTTCTTCTTAACTGTGTTAGCACCAAGATCAGAAACAGTGGCAACGAGCAGCTGCCAGATGAATTCACATCATTTCCCCTTTTGGCTGAATCTCTGGGTTTACTTTCCTGTTACTTTTGCTAATTTGTTTCATCAATGTACAAACTTCTGAAATTGCCAGACTGGGCCTCCTAGAGAAGTAACATGCATATTCTTGAAAGAGGACAAAGTGAGCATCTCCTGTGTTGCTAACATCTGTCCTGCTTGAGGCAATAAATATACTGTACATGCTGTCAAACAGGATCAGCGCTGTGCATTTGACATTGCGCAGGTGTCTGCAACAACGGTGTGACACCCTTTCCAGCCATGCTTTGGGTAGAAGAGGGTAGGTCATCACCTCAATCATCTGCAGGGGCAGCAGATTTCACTCCTCTTGTTTCCTGTTGTTTACAAATGAGAGGAGTCCTGTATCTGGAACTACGTGGCATCTAAACTTGTGCCTTTTGGCTTTATACGAGCATTTAGCTAACTTCAAAATCTGCCATGACAAGTGACCTTTTTCACTACTTAAAATACATGAAATATGACCTCTTTTACAGGAAAACCACAACCCACAGCATGGCCTACAGCCCCTAAGCAAATCTTGTTCAGTGTGATTTTGTAAAATCACTACTAATGAAATAACAGGAGCATGTTTCTAAGAATGCGCATTTGCTGGCAAGGCAGTAATAGAAAGAAATTTCAAGGGGAAAAGGAATTTTTTTTTCCATAAGGAGACAGATCTTGTTACTAAGAATACATTTCGAAGCCTTGTAGTAATGAAATGGCAATACAAAAACAAAAACATAGCAAAAAATAATAAACGTGCTTGTCTAGCTTGAAACTCGTAGAGAGGGGAAAACTGCTTATTTTTTCAGATCCCTTAAGCAACATTTTTGAACTTGTAAATGTGTAGTCAGAGTATCGAAGCTGTCGAGCTACCTTCTGAGACAGAACCATACCAGTGGGTCAAATGGAAAGGGAAATTGCACAGTGAGGGTTTTAAAGTGAGTTTATAGCGTTCTCGGTGTAAGGAGGTGAATCTTTCAGGTCTGTGCATAATCAAAATGTTTTGAAAATTGCTTTGTAGAGGTGTTTCTGAATGCTTTCTTCCCATGACATTAGGCAGTGGGTTTTTCAGTAATAACTGATTGAAGGCTTTTTGGATTACTTCTTGGGCACAGATGCAGGCAGCAGAGTTTTAAAGAAGGCTGAAAAAGCTATATTATTTTTCTATCCTCTTTCCCAGCACCAGCAGAAATGAGGAGAGCTGGAAGATGCTTATACCTGGGAGTAAGTCATGTTACGAGATTTGGGATTTGATAGCAAAGCAGTCTCCCAAGGGCCAGATTTGTAGACATCTCTGGTTGGTGTATATTTCTTAGGCACTTCGACACTGAAGGGTGCACTTGCCTCCTTCATGACATGGAGGAATGAAATATTCACTGTGCTGGCACAGGAGAGTCCCAGGCTTAAGCTTTCTGGGGGAGCACTGGTGTGCGTTAGGGGCTGCCCACGGGTGAGTTAGGTGTGCCCTCACACCTAGCAGTCCTGGGGTTTTTCAGTGTGGAACTGAGTACAGAATTCATCAGCTGCACAAAAGAGTTCAGATGCATGTCTCCCTCATCCCCTCTTTGAATCCTAAATAAAGGAATTTGAAAATCTAACCCCATGCACTTATAAATAAATACCTGTCAATGTTCAAAGCCAAGTTCATAAACATGACAAATACTGCGTGCAGACATCAGAAACAGTTGCTGGAAAGGAAGTGTGTATCACTTGAAGATTTAGAGTACTTAAGAGGAGAGGATTCATCTGAAGATGCAATTTCATTGAAGAGGCAGCAAGAAAGGTATCTGTAGATTCAGAGAAGTCCTTGTTCCAGCAGGCAAACAATTCCTGAGCTGTTTTCTCTTATTCTTATTTCTAGATTGCTTTGCCTCTTTACATTCCCATTCTTTCTACCTTTTTCCTTTCCGTCATTCCATCTTCACGGAAACAAGCACATAGTGTTCCCATCAAAGACATTCTGCACACTCCGGCCTATCTTTGAAAATCCTCAGACAGCAGAACCACCACCAAAGTGGGATAGAATTCCTGGGGTTGGTGCTGGTCTAAGAAGTTCTAATACAGGTTTTCAAACGCTTCTTTCATATAACCAGTATCACTTTTATTTTTTCATTGTCACTTCTGTTCTCTTCTTTTTGAACAATGATTAAATACTATATCCATATAACTATTAGATTATTTTCCTTTGTTTTTCAGGCCTTAAAACCCTACTTGTGCTGCAGGATATCTTCTGCACCTAAAGAGATAGTGTGGAGTGATGTAACTGCAAGAAAGATGTTTAGACAGCTTCAGAGTTCCTGGATGGCAGTATATTCCTACCAGCTGTGCTGTTGGAGGCTAGCATTTAACATGTTCTGGACTGAGCCTTTTAGTTCGCTGTTTCTAAGTGTCTGTCAGTCTTAGAGAACATGACTGATGAGAACCAAGCTGGCTTGTGGATAGTGTGATGAGATCAAGAATACCCAGTTCTTAGTTCTGAAATTGGTTCTTTACAAATGCATGTGTATTTGAGACGCTGTGCAGGCAGAACCATTACCGCTAAACCTTTCCAGGAGAACGGCTTTGCTGCAGCCACTGTCGCTGAAGGAGATTCCCTGCTAAAACACATTGCCTTTGCCAAGGGTACTGAGGCCAGGCCAGCTCGTTCAAGCTGGAAGAAACATGTCTGACGGAGAGTGGTCTAACAAAGAGCAGAAGTGCCTGAAGCAGGTATGGAGAGGCAGTAAGGGGGATTAACACCAGCGGAGGAGCAGGGGAGTGTCATGGACTGAGAGCTGGCTGGGGTGGAGTTGAACCCATGGAGACTTTTTGGTGCAGCTGAGAGTGGTTAACATGCAGGAAGGCAGTGCACTATGAGAAGCGTTATGACAAGTGATGTAATGCTTTGCTCTCAACCTAGTATCAGGAAACTTATTTTGAAAAGCTCTTGAAAATTCATGTATAGCAGTGTTTGATTTTTTTTTTTTGCTTTACAATTCACATTATCAATTTAAACCACAATTACACTCTCTCGTGGCCTTGAGGGAGTAGCAAAGAACGTGGAGCCATCCTTGACTTCAAGGCTGAGGCGTGTTACGTCTGTCTAGAACAGAGTACACCTGTTTTTACTGCTTTTTGAAGAGAAGACCCTGATGTGTTTAACTGAGGGAAAGTGGTCAGAGGTCGAGTCACAGGCCAACAGCATATACTTAAAGGATCCGTGGAAATTCGAAGGCAGAAGAAAGATATAACACAAAAAATGGCATTTACCATATCTGGATGGATAAACTGATAAAATACATTTGTCAGCACTAAGCATGAGAGGTACAGTACTAAAAGTAGTGTCATAAATGAGATGTTTGATTGTAAATAAAAATGTGTTCTTGATAATTCTAAACTCTTCCTTTCCTCCATTAAAAAAAAAAAAAAAAAGATAAAAAATGGCTTGTTTTCAAAACATTCCAATCCAACCTAAGCCAGCTTTGAATTTTGTTGAAGTAACTTGAATGTTTTTTGTTAATGTCGCTATTTTTGAGATCCTCAGGATACTTGCAAACTAGAGAGACTACTGGCTTTTTGGAGCATTGTGGCATCAGATAACTGAAAAAAAAAGTCAACATTCTGTTTTTCCCACTGTTTTGTGAAGCAGTCTGGTAATATGCTTCAGCATTAACTTTTTTTTTTTTTAATAAAGGGAGAAGTAAGAATTGTGGGCTAAACATGAGTCAGCCTACAAAACTACAAAAAAACTTTGCAACTCAAAAGCAAAGTACTATTATTTCAGTACATGTCTTTAAGCAAAAATAATCATTTCATGTTTTCAGAATTGGGTGGAAGTGGAATTTGTTAAATTCTATCACAAAATATTGCAAGGGAAAGGAGGGTTTGAATGCTATGGAAACAGCATATGGAAACGTTAACTGGTTATGAACATTATGATTTAAGGTTAGGCCTTTCTGCCATTAGACAACAAGTAAATACTGCTTTTGGGGACTGAGGAGAACACACACTCCAATTTCTGAAATGATATTGCTGAGAGGAGGAGAGCGGTTGGGCATCTGTGTATCCCTGAGTCTGGTACAAGGAACCAGACGTCTATCTTCTCTTTCTGAAGGTGGGATCTCAAGTAATGGAGAAGGTAGTGACTGATTGATATTCCCAGATCCACCCAGGTAGACGTATGCTCTACAGGAAAGCATCATCAGAGAGTAGAAGCTAGAATACACCCATGTGCTAGCAGAAACATGCGTGTGATGCCCAAAAGGATTTTTCCAGCACTTTTTCTGATTGTAATAAAATCACTATTTATGTCTGTAATTTACAAGTTCCTATATGCCTGGTGGGATACAGCAGATGTGTGAACAATAGTAAAATTTGTTTTACTTCCAATTCTGTTACTCTAGCTACTGTCTGTGTGGACCCTGAAAGTCAGTTTGGAAAGCAGCAGGGATTACTCAACCAGAAAGGAGGAGAGCACAAAAAAGGTGGAAACTGACATTTGTAACATGCTTTGCAGGGAATACAGCACAGCATGGGACTGAATTTCTTTGGCTGTTCTTGTTAAAATGTTATTAAAATGTTTGAGATGATTTTATCCTAAAGTTATTAATGCAGACTCTAAACTTTAATATTGCTTAACTTCGGTATCTATTTACATGAGAAAAAAAAATCCCAAGCCTTACTTGGCAAATGCCCTTCAGAAAAAATAAAAAAGCAGTAAAACTAACTGTTCTGAGATAGGCAGAGTTAAAAAACTTTTTTTTTTTTTTTTTAAAAAAAAAAACAGTCCCCCCTCTCCCAACCAAAAATACCTACTCCATAACGCTTCCTCCTGCTAGCTGTTGAGGAGTGTATTGATATTTCCTTTATATCCATAGAAAGCCCAAACATGTATTTTCATCTGCTTTAGGCCTTGAGCAAGGAGGTTGGACCAGGTGAGCTGGACCCAACCTCAACACTTTTGTCATTCTGCAGTAGAGGGAAGAAAGTCTGCAGAGTAATGTTCACGAGTCCTTCAGTTGTGCCAATGTAATGTTTATGAAGGTACAGGAGAAACTACAATAAGAAAATAAAACAAACCCAATGGGCTTGAAGGTTTGCTAGGAAATATGATTGCTTCAGTTTCCAGTGGAGCCCAATACAAAATTGCACAGGCAGAAGGAAGTGTCCTGTGGCATGCAGGTAGTTGTGAGTTGTTAGCATGACGAAAGGTGTGACGTGCCAAAGAAAATACAGCTTTAAACTCTACCCTTTTCTTAGCTGTTCTTAGCTTCTTGACTTCTTTTTCATAGTAACTGGACTCATGCTTTCCAAAATGAAATTTCTCTTCCTAGATCTTAGCAGAAAAGACTAGCATTTTGGTTTACAGATGTAGATGAATGTGAGGCACTTAAATGTACGTTTGTATCTCTTAAGAAGGGCTAGTGCTTATCATACAAACATTATTTTCTTGGGAGAAAAGAGGAATACATTACTTGGAATTTATTAAGATTGATTAATTTGCATTTCTTGTTAATAAAACCAGTGGGATGAAGAGAATTAAGTATTTCAAGAATTCCTACAGATTTTAAAACCAGGAAATTGCCAAGCTGTTTTTTGTAATCATCTTCGTGCACGTGTGTCTGAAGTGAATTTGATTAGATTCCTTTTCTGTTATTAGTTGTCATTCATATGCTTAGTCTTAAATAATGTAATTTCTGCTTCAAGCAATTCACGGTCTGGAAGAGCTTTCTGTATAAAGTTTGTGTGTAAAGTTTGCATATAAACTTTTACAGATGGTGAGCTTATCTCGCAGTACTATAGCTGTTTTTAAAATCTCTTTTTGTGGTGTCCAAACATAAACCGAAGAGTACAGTACAAGAATTTGATTTGTAAGTGATGTACCTGTAACTAAAATGTACCAGTTGCGAAGTAGCAAGGGTAAGAAAGTTACCTGATTAGAATCAGAGTGTATTATGAGAGAGGGAAAAAAACAGGAGAGGGAGAAGAACAGAAATTATGTAAATATGAGTATGGAATGAATTTAGAGTAGATATTGTGCACATTAGTAACAGATAAGATACAATTGCCAAAATAGTTTTGGCTACAGGATCAAGAGTGATGTGGAATGCATGGAATTGACTGAGACAGGAAATGAAAGACTCAGGACCAAAATCCAATTTGATCTACAGGAATTAGCCTACTACGTTGTCTCCTCAACTAAATAATGTATGTGAAGCTAGCTAAGGAAATCATAGCAATAAAAGATGGTGTTTGTAACATATAAAAAGAAAACTTGAGAAAGTTGCGAAGAAAAAGGAATAAAACGATTATGGCAACCACAACTGAAACTCAGAGATTGTTGTCTAAGGTGATAGTGATTATTATCAAAAGGACTTCAGTATATTCGAGTAATAAATTTAATGAAGTTTCAAGTTATAGGGAAAAAAAAAAACAAGAACATCAATGAAAATGGCTAAGTAAGTTAAATCTGGAAGGAACAGTTTATCTGGTTCTGTAGTTTGAATGTTGAAAAAAGATGTAAGATTTCAGGTAGAGCTATCATTGAGCAAGATATCAGAAGCAGGCATATTCAGGGAAGCCATCAAAGCAAAATACTTGGACTTTCAAGGCTACCTCTGCTTTGAGCAGAAGGATTGGAGCTGGCTGGGTCAGATGACCTCCTGAAGCCCATTTCAGTTATTTTTTTCTAACTTTTCAAGAGATTTTAGTTATTAAGGTGTAACTAGACTCTTATGTAGAATCCCAAAAAGGAAGCTGAATAGAGTCATGACTAATTCAGTTTTTGATGTGTTCTGTTTCATTTGAACAAGGAAAGTAAGCAAGAATGTGCAGGTTCCAGGAAGAGTCACAGGTGGGCCCACCCTTCTAGAAGAAGAAAGCAACAGAAACACTAGGCAGACCCATCGAGAGATCTCTTTCCTAGACAAGAATTTCGCTTAACATTTGTGTTTCAGTGCTTTCTGAAAAACAGAAGTCTCAAGACAATTTGTCACTGTTTTTGTTCTGGGTATTATGTTAAACTGTCGAACTGAATTTTCAATAGAAATGCTACTTAACTGTAGATGTACAAAAGTGCTATAGCACTGTAGAGCAGCCCTTCAATGAAATTGATTCCCACTGAAATTACTAGTCCCTGCTAGAAAGTGGGACAATGAGTTGTTCATAACCTGGCAGACCTGGGTCCTGGGTCAGGCATTAATTGGTATTGCTGTAGTTAGTGTAACCTGGCATTATCTTAACTACATGAAACATGCACAGTAAGGAGCTGTCTGACAGGAATGAAAGTAATAAAATAGCGTAAAACCAGTGGACAGAATAAAGGACGAAAGACAATAGTAGCTGTGTGCCTGGAGTCCAATTTTTTTGTTGTTCCATGTTTAATATAGTATTAAAATAGCGTGTGTAAATTTGCGGTAAAAGTTCCTCTGAGCAGAACTTGTAGTGCAGAAAACAAACAATTTGGGTCTTGGGTTCTGATCTCTTGTCACTTTTTATTATTATTGGCCTGTTTTTGTTTTTTTTTTTTTTTTGAGTAATACAGTATGATTTAAGCTGGTTTGAAACCAGTAAGCAGAGCAGTATTTCAAAGCAACTCTTTTCTATTTCTTCTATGAATCTCTAATCCGTCTCTACATTCTGCACTGTAGTACGTGATCAGTAGGACATGAAGATTATATCTTGAAATATATTAATAGTGCCAAAACAATTAAAAGTGCAACATTTTACATGCTGACTTTAATTTGCTGCAAATTCCTTTCTAAAAGGCTCATTGTTCTGCAGTCACAAGGTATGTACTCATGATAGGTAACTTTCATGAATAATTTCCTTTAGAAGGTCTGAAATACGTGTTTTTTTTTTTTTAACTTCTTGCTTTGTGTCTGAATAAGGTATGCAATTATTGCTTCCTTGCAGCCACAATCCATTTTTGCTGTACATAAAGATAACAACTTCTTGCTACTAGAGCAAAATATTCCTTCAAACTATTGCTAAATAAGTTCCTGATTTTACTCTTGCATATATAGTCTTCCTCCCATCATTATTTTTAACCTGTTAAGTGATATGACTTGTAACTCTGCAGTGCTTCTTTTAGATGCTAACTTCAATACAGTGATAATGCTCTGTCAAAAAGCTGTGAAAGTGCTGTGGAATATTTGGATTCTGTGTAGCTTTGTCCCTCCTGTTCACAGTTTGAAAACAAGAGTGCTGGGTCCTGCACTTTGGTCACAACAACCCCATGCAATGCTCCAGGCTTGGGGCACAGTGGCTGGAAAGCTGTGCGAAGGAAAAAGACCTGGGGGTTCTGTTCGACAGCCGGCTGAACAGGAGCCAGCAGCGTGCCCAGGTGGCCAACAAGGCCAACGGCATCCTGGCTTACATCAGAAACAGTGCAGCCAGCAGGAGCAGGGAGGTGATCGTTCCCCCTGCACTCAGCACTGATGAGGCCGCACCTCGAGTGCTGTGTTCAGTTTTGGGCCCCTCACTGCCAGAAGGACATCGAGGCGTTGGAGTGTGTCCAAAGAAGAGCAACGAAGCTGGTGAAGGGCCTGGAGCACAAGGCTGATGGGCTGAGGGAACTGGGGCTGCTCAGTCTGGAGCAGAGGAGGCTGACGGGAGACCTCATTGCTCTCTGCAACTGCCTGAAAGGAGGCTGCAGTGAGGGGGGGTCGGCCTCTTCTCCCAGGTAGCTGGCAATAGGACAAGAGGTACCGGCCTGAAGCTGCACCAGGAGAGGTTCAGGTTGGATGTTAGGAGAACTTCTTGTCTGAGAGAGCAGCCAGGCACTGGAACAGGCTGCCCAGGGAGGTGGTGGAGTCTCCTTCCCTGGAGGTGTTCAGGAAACGTGTGGATGTGGCACTCAGGGACACGGTCTAGCGGGCATGGTGGTGCTGGGTTGATGGTTGGACTGGATGCTCTTAGAGGTCTTTTCCAACTGTAGTGTGCTGTTCTATTCTGTTCATTTCTGTTCTATTCAGACAGATGTACATATGGTTGTTTGTAATACCTACTAGAACATGAAGGTTTGTAAAACCAAACTGTGCAAGCCAATTACTAGACTGAATTCATGTTCAGCTTTGATAAAGTGGAAGGAACAAAAAGATTATAAAATGTTATGCTGATATAAAATGTTATGCTGATATATTTAATAAGTTTCAAAGGCTTATAAAAGCATTTTGTAAAATATAACTTCTGTATTAATTATTTTCAGGCTAAGCCTGAAAGCAGGGTTTTGGGGGACATTTTTTCTCTAATAATGGTATTCTACCAGTGCAAGTTACTGCTCAATTTCACATAAAACTGCATCCTAGCCTGCAGTGCTCACTGGTGATAAAATATGTTGTGGTAGTTGTAGAACATTGCAGGAATAATAACACAGTTGATTTCCTCACTTATTTAATCTAAAAATTATGCTTTATTTAAAGGAAAAAGTCATGCACTGGAATGTCCTACTGGTTGCTTCTAATATGTGCCCCTTGAGCTTCTGGGGTCTTGCCTGTTTTATTGATTCAGGTCTTAAATTAGACTTCTGAAAGGTTTTGGGAATGCAAAATTAACCCTTTCTTTGTTGTAATGAAACAATCTTTGCAGTGAAGTAGCAATATGGACGTCTTTTTTCTTTCTACCAGTGCCCTCAAAGACAAGAGATCTTTTAGGTGTAGCAACCTAACCAGTAACAGGCAGTTGTGAGTTAGTGGTGGAATTACCTTTTTAACAGAATGCATTTTTGAATAAATTCTGGAATTCTCACATACTGTTTTTAGTATGAAATTTCTGTTAGTAAATTGCTAAAAGCTTTACAACAAAGGAGAAATATTTGAATTCTTTAGTGTGAAGCAGACTGATGTGCATGGAGGTGAAAAGTTAGCAAGAAGGTTTGACACAGCGGCTTGATGGTGAATTCAGTCCATGCAGTGTCTACCAGGATGCAGGATATCTTAATTCTGGTCCTTCTCAGCAGAGGGGAGAAAGGTATTCGTACCATGTTATAACACTTGACACAGCCTGAACTATTCAATGCTATCAGATGCTCTGAAATAGAAAATAAGTATGTCTGAGACACTGTCGAGAACTCCAAGGGGGAAACCCAGACGTCATTGTATTGTCTATAATTTTGTGCTGTAAACAGTTTGCAGGTCTGGACTGTGTTATTTCCGTTTACTCCTTTGTGTTTAATTTGGCAATACAAATACAGTACGCACAGCAGACTGCTGGGTGAGTGGGTTTTGACAACTGCAGTGCTTATGGCAGTTAAAAACAGTGTAAGTGAAACTTCAGATTTGCATCTCAGTTTGCCTGTATTATGTAAAGTCAGGTTCTACAGAAAGAGTACCTAGAGAAAGAAAAGAAGAGGTGGGTAAAGGAATGGAGCTGGACCAGTCCTGAAATTCCTTGCACGTGTTTCTTTGCTTTCACTTAACAGCTGGCTGCACACTACCCATCTGTGCCTGCAGCAGCATGACCAGCACCCGGGAGTTGTTTGAGCTTCGTGTTGTGTACGAGTTCTGGTGCCTTCTGACATAAAGGAGCAGCTGAGTGTCATGTTTAGACTGGGCCTGAAGTCATACAAAATCCTACCTTAGTATTCCAGGCGTAGTTCATTATTTTTTCAGTCATTTATTTATGCTTTCATGGAGTTATCAAAGCTAAAGAAAATGTTTTGTGTGGAGAAGGATTCTCTGTGTAATGGGAGTCTTCATGCGTTATTGTTTGTCTTACGTGTGTGGTTTGGTTGTTTCCATGTTTGCCAGGGCCCTATGGTCAGATTCTGTACTTACCTGTACTGCAGATGCTTCGTTACCAGTGTGATCAGTTTCCTCTGATTTGCTGGTAATTTCTTTTAACACGAGCATCTGATATGCAGCTTGCTTGTTGAAAGCAAAAGGCTTCTGTACTTTGTTTATGTTATTTTTTTATGATCCAAGGGATTAATTCATTTTTGAGTTCCATCATCCCAGTACTGGTCTGGTTTATTACATCACGTCCATGGTACCCATGACCATGGAAAAGTCATAAAAATTTCAAATGCCGTCTGCTCTTCACCCATGTCACTTTCAAGGGCTGGCCTAATGGGGCAAATGACAGGGAGCACTTCATGGATAATTAAAATTATGCTTTTTTTCCCCTTCTTTGTGTTACATTTAGTTTAGAATAACTCATTTGCATTTTGAGAAGCCAGGTTTCGTAATGCAGATAACCTGAGTAACCTGAATTCTGTATCTGGAACACTGGTTTTAATAATTGACATTTATATTCATTCCCAGAACACGTTTTGGCCTTTTAGCAGAAATGAAACAGGGAAATAAGGCGTCTTGAATGCAGCAGTTATTACAAGCACAGTGCGAAATCCAGACATGTTTGTGGAGGTGATGTAACAGCTGTCTGTTGAAGAATAATGTTTTACTGTGTCCTGGAAGACAGCTTTTAATTGGTGCTTAAGGGGAGTAAGCCCATGTTTCACAGAGTATGAGTATTTGAAAAGAAGATGCATGGTTAAGGGAAGCTATGAATAATGTGGCAGACTGCTAGGTTAAATTAAGGCTTTTCTGAGTGAAGGACTAATTTTTAATACACTTTCAATAGCAAGGAGCCATGAAACAGGGAAGTCAGAGTGAAATTTGTGTGCGTGATGGAGATACCCAAATATAACTTTACTTCCCTGCAAAATCAGTCCATTGAGTGGAATAATTGCATGCAGCACTGGCTCTAAAGAAAACAGTTGTCTCTTGTTTACCCCTTTACTGCAGCCTCCTCAGCTGCAATTACATAATGTGTTAAAATCAACTGAAGTGCATTGCTGGAGGACACATGCCGAGACTTTCTTTCCTTAATGAAATACTACAGCTTAACAACAAAGGCTGCCTGAAAGCTCTTAGCATGACACTGTTTTGGATTTAGTGTTTTAGTTTCTCCTGGTATGCAAGCACCCGCCTTTGCACACCTTTTATTTCTTTAGGAGTGGTAATTTAAAAGGTTAAGGAACATTTTCACCCAGAACTGTGAGTTTCTGATGAACTCCCATTTTCCCATAGCAATTTTAGTAACCACACGCTGTTTTACTGGAAGAGTGACTTGAGGATATTGCCTGATCTCTCTACCTCCCATGGTAAACCTTCTGTTTGTTTTGTGAATTTAGTAGTCAGAGGTGCGTGATAAAACTTGCCATCTCTTACTTAATGGCAGTTCACAGCCAGTAGGACTGCCAAACTGCTGTACAACTTTCCTTTTTACTACTGTGAGTAACGCAGAGGAACAGATCAGAATTATTTTCTATCCTAATCCCTAGTATTGACTGAAACATTTAAGTCTATAAATAGATAGGCACAGTAAAAGTAAAAGGCTTAAATGTAGAACATCTTCACAGCTGAAGAGAAGAAAAAGTGCAGGAAGACCTGAGTCAAGAAAACTGAGGTTTTCAGATGGGTGAATCATGAGTTACAGAGCCGGGAGAAAAGGTTGAGCTGTGTTTATCATCGTAGGTTTTAGTGGAAATGTGTATATACATTTTTCTGGCAAAATCACATTAGGGAAACAAACTAAAACCAAATGTTTCTGCTTTCTCTAGTGATAGAAGTTACAAAGTAAGGGCACGTAAAATAATGTGTGCTATTTTGCAGAGGACAGTTCTGTATCAAAAGTCTGTGTCACAACTGGCTGACCCAGCTGTGTCATGGGTACTTTCAGGGTAAGGGGGCAGTAGTTTTCCTCACATACCAAAATGACTTGTAGTATCAGCTGTTTTCTTGTGGTTGTGGAGTTTGTGTTTCCCCTGTGTGTTTTCAGTGTTCAAGAGATGTGTTTGAGAGCACAGAAATTCTTTTTGGGATACCCTCCCCCTTGGAGAATATTCAGACACTGAGGACTAAGGTCATATTTACTCCTGTGGCCATCTGGGTTTGGAAACTTTTCCAAACAACCATAATCCTAGCAGAGGACCCTGGAGCACCATGCCCTAATCTGAGATTTGTGTGCGGATCCTGTATGCCTTGCCACGCGTGCAGCCTACGTCTCAGTGTAACGTGGAGTCACAAAAGCAGAGGTACTTTTGGAGGAGACAAATGCAACAGATGTGTAGGCTCCGGTGGTTTTAACGTGAATTTTTTTTTTTTCTTTTTTTTTTTTTTTTTTTCCTGGGNAGTGAGCTCTTTCTGCACTGAGACCTAAGTGCCTCTCCCTGTTGTCCGAAAGCACAGCCTTCACCATGGTTACCGACGGAAATGGGAGAACTTGCATACTTGTTTGCAGTGCTGCTTTTGAGTGCCGATACCCACGTTGCTGCAACTGGATTACTCATAAGGATTAATTCTTTGTTGGAAAACAGTGAATCTTTTCTTGAATGAAGAAAATGGTGTGTAAAAAAAAAAAAAAAAAAAAGTATC
>VXAV01004300.1:124320-173335 GCA_013399715.1 Alectura lathami
AAAAAAAAAAAAAAAAACACACAATCCAAGTCATTCCGACTTCTGAAAATTAAAACTTTACGTTCTGAGATTTTGATTGCTTGTTACCCCTGATTTGCTTCAAGAAAGAGAAGAGAGTATTAGAATATGTTTATGAAGCATGTTAATGAGTGTTTGAAGATTTGAGCATCACGATGTCCGGAAGTTCAATAAAATGCTAAGGCGTTGCTGGACAGCTGCTCAAATGTTACCAGTTCCAGCATGATTTTATATAAACATCTGTTCTTATTTTCATTTCCTATTTAAAGTGATCGTAAGAATTTTGAAGTGTAAATAATCAATGTTTGAAAATCTGTTCCAGTGGGAAGAGGTAGGCATCTTGAAAGAAATATCTTAATTGTAATCTGTCAAGATGGTGTTGAAAAAGTAGCCCCTATCCCACTTAAACCTTAATTGAAAAATAAACAATAAATCACTCAGTATCAGCATTTTTTAAAAAGTGAAAATAAAGGCTTAAAAAATGGCAGATGTTCATTCCAAGTAAGGATACATCATGCACATAGCTTTCCTAATTCAGCAAACAGCTATGCTCCGCGTGTTAGAGTTTCTTCTACTTGTATTTTATGTTTGATTAGACTTAATCTTGTGAAGTTTAAAACTGTGTGTTGAGTCCATGGGACTTAGGCAGTGTAAGTTTGAGCTGCACGTGGAAAATACTGAACTATATATGAAGAAAACTACATGTGCAATCCATTCATTTCATTGTCGCCTTTTTTCGGTTCTGGGCACAGTTTTAGCCTCGAGAGCCCTTGTTCACACTTCCACCTTTGTGCAGCAGAGAGCACTCCTCTGTTTTATTAATGCCTGTGTCAGACATTTTCTGCTTCGAGCCATTGCTGTCACTGCCCTACAGGTGGTAAAGCATTAGAAAATTAACTATTATCATCCACCACCACTAGAAACATGAAAGAGAGACTAGTGCATTTGAAATGTTCCTGCTTAAAATATGTTCAGCACAATTAAAAGTTGTTTCCAATCAAAGTGTAAGGCTTCAGCGCACAGAAAATAAAACCATCTCTGGAAAAAAAAAAAGAAGCAATGTGTGAAGTAAAGCTACTTTCAGGCAGGTTTATCAACACACCTAAGCTTCTTATCTCAGTGTCTGCCTTTTGCAAATGCATACATTTGTCTCCTACTTACTTCTTCCAATTGCTTTAGCAATTTTCTAAATGCCCATAAGCACTGGTTGCAGTATGGAAAAAAATATTCTTCTACAGGGTGCCCCATTGAAATACAGTTATGGGTTCATCAGCTATTTTCTATTGTAGCATGTTCCACAGTGTTTCAACTTGATTAGTTTCAGAACTCTGTTTAAAAATACACAGCTGTTTTTTGTGTCCATTGAAGCTTTTTCATTGCTTTGATGTTTTCACAGTATCTAAAGAATGGAAAAGAAAGCGCTTCATGAAGTTTTGCAACAAAAATAAAACAATAAAAGCATTTTATAAGCTCAATAATGACAGAAGAATGGCTGATTTTGCAGGTTGTTTCATGTGGGTTTTTTTAGGATCAGATCTTTGACTTCCACAGCGCTCTTGTTAACAGTGAATAAAATATTTTTCTCAAATGTAGTGAGAAAATTAAGTGTTCAGTACAACACTGATTGTAATTTTCGTTTTCTGGTGTATTTATTTCGGATCTTATTCTAGGTTAGTTTTCTATCAGTCATGTATTTGTTGGAATTTAATTGCATACACTATTTTTTCAATAGGAAACAGCACTGAATGTATCTGTTTTATGTTTTCCTTTGTGCAATATACCCTTGTGCTGAGCTACTTGTTACCAAACAGCTGTCATCTGCATCAAGGGTTGTGGTGCAGGATTACTGAAGGCTGGATGCTGTTTGCAGCACGCCATTGATCTCCATTCTCTGCCATCTTGAAAGCATTGCAGGAGCCTTTATACCACAGAGTTCACCCTTGACGTGTTCTAGGATGCACCGTGCTGCCCAGCCACCTGCGTCACGCAGGGAGGTTGCTGTTCTGCTGCTTGCTGTGGTTTGGGTGGTGCCCCGGAAGGTTCTGCTGGGTGGTGGTTGTCTGTGCTCTTAGACCGTGCTCTTTGCTGCAACTTTCCTGCTCCTGGGATGAGTTTTCTTCCTTCTCTATTTGATCTCAAGAAGGAGGAGTAGTACGAAGGAAGAGTAGCATTAATGAGTGTGTTACTTCAGGCGAAATACTGAGCCACGACCCACGTAGTTCGTGAGACTTGTGCTTTATCATAGATAGAGATGTTGATCTTGCAGAAGAAGGACATTCTCTTTTTTTTTTTTTTTTTTTTTTTTTTTTTCTTTCTTTCCTGATTGTACGGTAAGCTCAAGTTCTTAAAAGAGTCCTTCAGGTGGAATAGTGGGAGAACGTGGCACCTGGCTGTGCATTCCCACTGCTTGTAACACACCTTCATTTTACTTTTGCTGTAGCTCTATCTGGAAACAAGTGGTTTCTTTTACTTGAAATAGTGCCCATGGGGTGGTACGTGGTCAGGGACTATGGGAAGGCAGGAGCCTTGCAGTAGAGATGCGTGCTGTAGAAGGCCTGTCACAACTTCTTGGTGGTCTCCTTCAGTTCTGGGTTTTGGGCAGAACAAATTGCTGATAGATAAGAGAACCCTTGATAGACAGTCTGTCAGAAGGGTGCTGGTTGTAATGGATCTTGGGATGTGGGCATCTGTCTTCAGGGAGCTAGTCCAAGACTATGCTTCACCTGTCCCACTAACAGTTGTTGGATATTAACAACTTTGGACCTTGTTAACAGTTACAGTGATCAGATAAAGCTGGGGTGTGGCTGTGTTACAGAAGTCTCTAGTCAATTCTATTTCTCAATTCAATTTCTAGAGAAATTGAGGCAAATGGAACTCCCCACTGGACCACTGCGTTCACTCCTGATACTGCACAGATCCATACTCTGCTTTAACTCACTGTAAATGCCTGCTTTGGTTTCCAGAGCATAGAGAACCTGGATAGCAGGAGTGGTTGTTCTTCTTTTGTAATTTCTAATTTAAAAAAATGTATTTCCTTCTAGTAGTATCTTTGTGATTCCTGTCACTTGCCACAAATGCTTCATATTTTCTTAGAATTTATGGAAAGAGTTACACAAAGGATTATTACATTTTCAATGTCACGTTTGATTTAGAAGATTGCAGTATTGTTTTACCTGTTTTCATCAGTGTTCTTCTTTTTTGAAAGACTGCGCCATTAAAATAAAAACTCCTTTCCTGATTTGTTTCAAAACTAATGAGCAAACCCTACTGGGAAGAAAATACGTGGTCTCTGTATCGGCAAGAATGTCTTTCGCAGGTCAGCAGCAGGAGAAATTGCAGTGAAAAAGAAAATCTGTAGTGTTACTGTTGTTTTTTTTTTTTTTTTTAAAGATAATTTTGGAGTGACAATTTTCATGAAAACATGCCTTTTCAGATTGTCATTATTTGTTCTTCATTTGTTACCACAAAATCCTTAATAGTGCCAATTAGTGAACCAAGTAGATGAAATAATTGTATAATTTTCGTAAATGAGTGATTTTCAGAGAATCAGTCAAAATATTGGTGCCTGCTGAGATTGCTGTGTACTTTCAAAGAAGACTAAATATGTTTTAGCGACGAATGCTCTTTAGCCTCAAATGATGAACTGCAGACTGAAAGAGAGAGGTCGCTGCTGCAGACAGCTCATACATGCCGGTTACACGGGAAAGGCTGTGTGCCCGTGGAATTGAAAAGGAATCTAGCGGGTACGCTGCTCAGTCTAATTATAACGTTACAGATGGCCATTACATAAGGAATGCCTCTACATCAGTGCTATCCATGCAGAGAGGCTTCTAAGCATACCCGATCCTGAAAGAGCAGCTCTGTTTCTCTCCAGGAGCGCAGCTCTGGAAGCAGCAAGGTGCATGTTTCCTTCCTTCCCTGTTACCTTGTGCCGTCATAGTCTCTCTCGTACCAACTGGGCGTTTGCAGTTGGTTGTCTCTCCCTGATCACCATGCCATTTCCCTGAATGTATTTTTATTTTTAATGCATCCATGCATCAGGGTTGGACTGTGTATTAGATGGAAACAGGCACATTGTACTGAAAATGGAAGATGTGTCCTCCTCAAGGCCTTCTCATTAGAAGCGAGAATGCAATGATGCAGAGTCCACGATGTGACTGAATTAAGTTGAAAGGAAGTAAACCTAGTAAGAAGGGGAGTAACATACACAAGCTGCAGCTGCCCAAACAAACTTATATCTAATTGCTTAGGTAAACTGGCACTGAGTTTTCAATGAATGACAGAAATAATGAGGGTCAGTGTGTTTGCAGGGTATCTCCAAATGCAAGCTTTAGCAAAGTGGAAGGAAAATTCCTCCTTAACTTATCAGTACTGCAGTGGTTGAAATTACACAATTGAAGTGCTGTTTAGACACGATTAGACACGAAATATATCTATCCTATTTTCATACTGACTGAATGTGCTCCCCCCACCATCCCTAGACCTTTCTTGTCTGGCGTGGACAGTATCT
Organism: Alectura lathami; assembly: GCA_013399715.1. Lineage (NCBI taxonomy): Eukaryota > Metazoa > Chordata > Aves > Galliformes > Megapodiidae > Alectura > Alectura lathami. The sequence goes on from VXAV01004300.1 coordinate 128,849, forward strand.
AAAGGAAGAGGCTTACGGTTTTATCTGTGGTCTGTGCAGTTCATGTTTTAAGCTAAGGTTGTACTTCAGCATCCAAACCCTATCACCATCCACATAAAACATAGAGAAGCACATGAGATCTGAGCACGAGGCATTTGGGATATGCCTACAGCCTGATTTGTGAGATGCATATTCGTAGTCTGGCCAGAGCAACATAACTATCATGCTAGGTGGTGTCAGGTTATTGCCAAGGAGGGCCACTGCTAGCGTGTTCTGGGTTGCTGGCTAAGGATCTTCCGTAGCGTACCGCTTTTCACAGCGTTGCGCTCCTCCTTACGATACACACAGCTTTCGGGCAGGACCAGCAGCGTTTTGGATTGCACTGTTGTGTTTGCAAATAGTAGCAGTTCCGCTAGATTACTGTCTGAAGGTCCATTTAAATATTGCAGATTTAGTATATAGGTTAGACTGGTGGGATTGAGGTATGAAATGGATTGCAGCAGAGCTTATCAGCAGTAGAGCTACTGTTTGGTCTTTGTTCATCTGCATTGCCTTAACTAGTTCTGATTGATGGTGAAGAAGATAATAAATTGAAGGAAACTTGCTCTTTGCAGGAGTTACATTTCAGCAACCCTTCTAATTCAAACAGGAGCCTTATTGTTAAAATGCATTAGCTTTTAAGCGTTTACAGACTAAAATTGGCAAAGTACATTTTTTGTATTTTTGGTTACTGACACGTGACATGATGAGCTTACGTGTTTCAGTATGATGGAAACAATTATGTGAGTTGATCAAGATACTTGGAGCTTGCTTATGTTAAATAGCGTAGTTAGAGTGGTTGACTAGTTGATTTAGTTTGCTCTACAATGCAGCACAGAACAGATGTTAGTTTATTACCAGCTTTCTGTGGAGACTACAGTGTAAGGATGGAGAAAAGCAAGAACGGGCAGACTGGTTAATTATGTAGAACAGCATGATCCATAAAGTTGCTGTTTGGTGTTTCTGTATTGGGATGTATTGCAGATGTTAAAAATACTCTCGGTTTTTGCTCAAGGCTGGCAAAGCTGCTTTTACACCTTGAAGTGTACTGGTGGTTATGTCAGAAAACATCAATGCTTTATCTTTGGGTAGAGTCCCTGAGCTGAGAAGTACATCAGAGTGAAGAGGTTTTGTAGGAAAGTGCCTGCACATAGACTTGTGCTTCTGCAAGATATGCAGGAAGAGAGAAAACATAAAAGGAATGACAGACATAAAAGTGGTGTCTGAGCTTGGAATGTTGATAAGCAGAAACCTGTAGCAAACAGGACTGCTAGGGATCTCCTGGCCTTCAGCTACAGTGCCCAGTTTCTACAGGTGACGGTACTGTGAAATACCATACAAAAACGCCTCTTGCTCCTGTAATGTTTCTTAACCCCGTTGCTTCTGGAGGAAACTGCTCCAGGATTTTGTTCAGCTGATGATGAGTAGTTCCAGTTTCTAACTGTGCTTGGTAATATTCACTTTATCTGCCAGTGATGTCTACAACTTTAGAGTTTTTTCCTTTCCCTTTCTTACATCCTTGATTTATTTATAGAGAGCACTCTCATTACCTCCCAGCCTTCGTTTTACTAGGCTAATTAAACCAGGCTCAGTTAGTATTCTCTTTGTACTAACTCCTCTTTTGCTTCCGTGGTTGTCCTAGTAGCTTTTCTCTGCACCCGTTTCAGCTTCAGTTCATGTTTTTTTGAAGATAGATGACCAGAAAAGATCACAAAATTCCAGTTTAAATCTTACCAGTTCCTTGTAAAATAGCTTTAATATGTTCCCATCTCTGCTGGAAATGCCTCCCTTGATACAGCAGCAGATTGCAGTCGCCTTTTTCACACTGCATCTCTGTGATAGTTTGTATTCATCTCGATTGATTAATACATCCAAGTCGTTCTCCTCCTTGGTTATTTCCAGCTGATGATCCTCCAGCTCACGGCAGAAATTCTTGCTGTTCCCAGAGCGCTTGACCTTGACTTCCTGCTATTGCATTTTGTCATTACTATCACTTCAGTCCTCCAAGGCAATTCAGCTCTTGCAATGTTCTTCCTCTGTATTGACAGAGGTTCCAATTTTGCTTTTAACCAGCATCAAGTTTCATTACTGTGGTCCGGTTTTTTTGTTCTTCTTTTGTTATAAGGTCAGTTCTCAAAATGGCTTGTGAGGATGTCTACTCTTAATCTCATTCTCCTCCAATAGTTTCCTTCCACACTGCAGCCTCACTTTGTCTTGGTAAATCCCTCGATATTTTGCACTACACTTGATCTTTTCTGTCTTAATTGCTAGCATCCATATAGTTTGGTATTGCAGAATATTGAGAAGCCCCCGTTTTTGAGGCATTCGTTACAGTGATGTAAGATGTTAGTTACCTCCACAGTACAGGAGGTTATCCTTTTTGGTTTGGTGCAGAATCTGCCCATTACAACAGCACACGACTTGATGAGAATGCCTAATGAAGAAAACAAAGTTCTTTGGTGTCAAAGGAACCACTAGTGGCTCCTTGCAGTTCCACTGAATTTGTTTTGAACTTTTCTGTATGTAAAATGTGCTTGCTTATAAGCACAGGCTTTCTGTCTAGGCCTGCTTTTAAAAAGAGTATTAGGCAAGTAATTGGGAACCCTGGTGACAGTTCATTTTTGGTTTCTAAAAATAAACTAAGAACTACAATGAGTCCTGTTTGGCACTTGCTGCATGCTGTGAGAAAGAGGTAAAGGGGTTTGCAAAGTTTTTGTGAGGTACTAAAGTTTTCTTTTCCTGATGAAAAAGAATTTCAAAGGTATTACAAAAATACTGGTGCTGCTTTTATAATAGGCCAGTCTTGGGATTACGGAGTATCTTAATGAGGCAGAGTACTTGTGCCTGCTTTTCTTGCACAAAACCATGCCCTACAAATCTGCGGGAAAAAGTCCAGTGGCATGTGCCTTCCATACCCAATGTGACTGTTAGGCATAAATCCTGTCCGTGTCAATCTCACTAGCATTCATCTTGGTGGTACCTGACTGCCTCTTTTGTATGTAAAGATCAAAATGACAGCCTCTCCCCCCTCTGCCTTTTTACCTTGATTAAAGGTAGTTTCAAGTGTTCAGCACTTGAGGGAACAGTTAAATTGAGGGGTCGAGGCTCTGGCTCCAAATGCCGTTAGGATCCATTGTTCTTCCCCCAGGAACAGGGCATGGGGGGCTTCCTCGAATTCAGGCTGTCTAGGTGGCAGACTCAAGTGGGTGCAAGCTGGATTTTTCTTCATGTTTTTGTTAATGTGTTTTTCAGCACGATGATTTAAGTAATTCGTTGTAGAGGTCAGAAATATGTCATGCAGCATGTGTTTGCTCTGTCACAGATAAGGATGTGCGTGAAAGCGTGCTGGTTATAGATAGCTGTAAGTGGTTTTCTTCTGTTTCTATCTTAGTGTTCAGTGATACTGCTTAAAATGTGTGATGCTATGCACCAGCGAAGATACTTTCTTTGTTTTGGAGAACGTAGATGTATCTATGAACCACACATTTCAGTGATTATTTGACCGAAGCTAGTGGAATAGAAGTTGCACTAAGTGAAAAAGACTCAGATTTTGTTAGGACTGAATATTATTCAAAGGGGAAAGATGCAGGAATTCCTAGGAGAATGCAGATGTCTCTTCCTTCCATAGACTGTGTTGATCCTGTCGAAAGTAAACAAAGAGTGTGCTTCGTTTTTTCTCATTGTTCCTCACTTATGTTTTAACACTGGAAGCAGCACAGATTGTTACTCTCTGTCTGGCTTTGCTCAAACTTACAGTTTCTTCACTTGATGTAATTAGATTTTTTATGATCTTACAATATTTTTATTGAGGAAGAGTGCTATAATTTAACATAGGAATGCTGGTAACTTATAATGTGAGAGAAGAAACAAACTGCTGATAAACTTGCGCATAAGCCTCATTAATATTCTGAATTCTGTGTATTACAAAGAAAAAAATAATGCTGAGTTTAGTATTTTTTAATAACTAAAGCTATTTAGAAAATATATATTTTAATCTTTATACCGTCGGGGGTGCAAATGCAATATGCAGAGCTTAAGGTCTTAGAGGAGCTCGGGGTAGAGGAGAAATGTCTAAAAGCAAGGCAATTTTGAGAGAGAAACACTGAAAAAATACACCTCTCTCTCCAAGCTGTGTGTGTGTGTGTGTGTATATACACACACACACATATATGTGCATATATACATGTATGTACACAATCTGTGTCTGTTCCCCAACACCCCCCCACACACACACTTATGCTTTTTTCTTGTGGCACCAAAAGGTCTTTAAGTAGCTGCGTATCACTGCGCTGCTGCACTGAGAATTATTCTACTCAGGGCACAGTGTGATGCTTCTGTGCAGCATTAGCAATTATGAAATGCAGTCCAAAGAGAGAGAAGATAAAAGAAAAGAACTTGTGAATTTTCTCATGGGAGATAGGGCTCAGAGCACAATGGGGAAGACATTACAGTGATGCCAAACAAACTTGTGGGGCATTCAAGCTCAATTTAACCTCCAGTCATAACCCTGCTTTTGTGAAAGCACTCCCAAGTGTAGCAGGGAGTAAGACTGGCCAACCGTATCTTCAGACAAGTTTGTTTTAGCCGCTGGAATTGAATGTTAATAGATTAATTTGAAAATCTGCTCAACCTGAAATTTTATTTAATAGAAAAAATGCAGAACTATAACATTACTTAGGCTAGAAGTACTTGTTTTGATAAACTTTTATGATGCTGCACCTTAAAAACCCACTCAGACTGGTCTGTCTAAGCCTTTGTATGTCTGTTTCAGACTGTCAAAGCATTTTAGTAATGGGGTGGTCTTGCATTACAGAAATACTCCTGTGCTATCCAGGATCTAAGGTAAAAAGTGGAGTTCTTGAGCCCATGTTATCAGTAAGTTGTCAGTATATTGTATAGGTATAGATAGACTGTTTTTTCAGTGTTTCAGATACACTGGGAATTGGGACACAAATACGGAAACATGGGGTTACTTTTCAATTCTTTTTTCCCTCGTGGCTGTGAAATTTGACATCTGTCTCAGTTTCTGACTTTTTTTTTTTTCCCCCGACCTGAGAAGATGGTAGTGACATTAGATCTAAGCACCCTAAGATCTCGTAAATTATTTTTAAGATATTAATATCCTGTGTTGTGCTTGAAAGTGATTATTTCTTATTGTTTTTTAGTTATGCTTGAACGAGGAGAGCTTAACTTATCTCATTTGCTAGTCACCACTGTTTGCAGTGAAAAGCAGAACTGAATGCTTATCCCTTTTTAATACAGTAAAATCTTAAGCCCTGGTAAATTGCATCTAGATTGGAAAATGAAACTCAGGAGAGTTGTTGCTAATAGATAGACAACTTGAAAATTGTTTTGGAAAAAAAAAAAGGAAAGTAAAAGAGTTTAAGAATTTAAAAGTTAAAAAGGTAAGTGCATAGAGGAGAGGTGCTCTCAACAGTAAGATGGGAATGGCTGTGTCACTGCTGCAAGATTTATTTTTATTTGAAACCCATATGGTTTAGGGAGAACTCAACGCAATGGCTAGCTTACTAAATTTGGAATGTTAGTTTGGACCTTTTAAGAAATGTGAAAATTATTTTAATTCCCCCAACAGCCTGAGGTTACAGAACACTACTAACTTCCTGGAGTTATTGTTGTGGGAAGTTGATATTGTTGTAACTCAGAAGAGGAGGCCAATTGTGTTTTTGTGCAAGGTGAAAGACTATTAGAAAATGAACGGCTATCACTCTTCATGTAGCTTTCAGGAGGTTATGTTTCTGTCTAGTCCTAGATAGACAGAAGAACCTAGTGTTTAAACTATTGACCTTCATCTCCTTCTGTGACCAGGTGACCCGCCTGGTGGATGAGGGAGGGCTGTGGATGCAGTCCACCTAGACCTCAGTAGAGCTTTTGACTCTGTCTCCCACAGCATTCTCCTGGGGAAGCTGGCAGCCCATGGCTTGGACAGGTGCACTCTGTGATGGGTAAGGAACTGGCTGGATGGCTGGGCCTAGAAAGTGGTGGTGAATGGAGTCGAATTTAGCTGGCAAGCTGTTACAAGCAGTGTTCCCCACGGGTCAGTGCTGGGATCCAGTCCTCTTTAATATCCTTAGTGATGATGTGGATGAAGGCATTGAGTGCTCCGCCAGTAATTTGCAGACGACACCGCGTTCGGAGGAAGCAATCTGCCTGAGGGGAGGAAGGTGCTACAGAGGGATCTGGACAGGATAGATAGATAGATAGATAGATAGATAGATAGATAGATAGATAGATAGGCTGGGGCTAACTGCATTAGGTTCAACAAGGCCAAGTGCTGGGTCCTGCACTTTGGTCACAACAACCCCAAGCAATGCTCCAGGCTTGGGGCACAGTGGCTGGAAAGCTGTGCGAAGGAAAAAGACCTGGGGGTGTCGGTCGACAGCCGGCTGAACAGGAGCCAGCAGTGTGCCCAGGTGGCCAAGAAGGCCAACGGCATCCTGGCTTGCACCAGAAACAGTGCAGCCAGCAGGAGCAGGGAGGTGATCGTTCCCCCTGCACTCAGCACTGGTGAGGCCGCACCTCGAGTGCTGTGTTCAGTTTTGGGCCCCTCACTGCCAGAAGGACATCGAGGCGCTGGAGTGTGTCCAGAGAAGGGCAACGAAGCTGGTGAAGGGCCTGGAGCACAAAGGCTGATGGGGAGGGCTGGGGGAACTGGGGCTGCTCAGTCTGGAGCAGAGGAGGCTCAGGGGAGACCTCATTGCTCTCTGCAACTGCCTGAAAGGAGGCTGCAGTGAAGGGGGGTCGGCCTCTTCTCCCAGGTAGCTGGCAATAGGACAAGAGGTACCGGCCTGAAGCTGCACCAGGGGAGATTCAGGTTGGATGTTAGGAGAAACTTCTTGTCTGAGAGAGTGGTCGGGCACTGGAACAGGCTGCCCAGGGAGGTGGTGGAGTCTCCTGCCCTGGAGGTGTTCAAGAAACACGTGGATGTGGCACTCAGGGACATGGTTTAGTGGGCATGGTGGTGCTGGGTTGATGGTTGGACGGGATGATCTTAAATACGTTTTCTAACCTTTAGGATTCTATGATCATAAGTATATTCATAAAAATACACAGACACAGAAAAGCATGTACTTACATTTTTATTCCTCATTTGGAAGGTCCCTTAATCAGTGTTGGCTTTGATCTTATTTTCCAGTCATCATGCTAGTTGATATTTTATACACTCTCCACATACGTCTTTGATAAAGAGCAATACATTTCTGTGAAGTTGCTGAAATATACTGCAAAAAGTTTACTATAGGTTATGATTGTAGGTTTTAAATTCATCTAATTTATTGTAATTTCAATATGCTGATAAAAAGTCTGTACTTATAGAGAAAGAGTTGATAAAAGTCAGTCTAGCAGCAGTGTATTCATTTTTAGATATGTGTTAAAGGTATATTTTGTGTATGTATTCTGGGCTGACCATATGGTTCAAATATTCATTAGTACTTCAGATATTTAAACACTTGGTTCTTGTAGACACTGTTAAACATTGCTGTATAAACATCCTGCTTGTAAATGCTAAAGGAAAAAAAAAACTAGTTTCCAAGTTGCTTACTGAATTATTGAATTTGGTCTAGTGATGTGTTACTTACTGATTCTGCAATGTACTGTAAAGTTAGAGTCAGGATTACTGCCTGCCATTCAATTGCTGCTACTAGCAGTGATGTAATTTCATCTTTCTATCACAGAATTAGATGCAACTACTTATTTTAATTGAGTTCATTACTTGCCGTAGCTGAAGAGAGGTCCTAGATTGCTTGCAGGGAAGTAACCACTTTTTAAGGTTCTATTTTAATTCACTGTTTCCAAAATTTGTATGTTAGTTACTTGAGGCTGAGTTACATGGAGTCAAATTGCACTGATGTAGTATGATTTTTCACAGAGCTGTTAGGAGCTTACGTTTTAGCCATGATTTGCAGAAGTTGGAAGAGCTGCTCTAGTTTCTTTGCAATTGTGCTTTAATGAAAGATTTCTTTAATAACCTTCAGAATTTGTTTTAAGCCTTCAAGCCTTTAAAAACTACTTTTGTATTTGAAAAACTGTCTGTCTGTAGATCGTGAATGAGACATATCTTTATGTATTGCCTATATGTGACATTGAAAGAAGAAAGACAATTTTTTATGGCTATCATTATTATTATTAATTCTGAGTACAAAAATACTGATAAGTTATCTTTTGGAGACCACCAGCAGCTTTTTGTTGTTAGTCGCAACTCTAGATATGTAACTTTAGAATGAGAAAACCCTTGGAGAGTCTAGGCTTGAGGGTAATAAGCTGGTTATCAACAAAAGATGTGACTGACCTGGAGGTGAAAGAGATGCATCGTTTTAAATGAGTGGTTGCAAACTGGTTTGTCCTGTGTGTTCTGGTCTCATCTGTGCCATTTGCGACAGAATTATGAGTACTTATAACATACAGAAAGTGTTTCAGTAGGCTGGTCAGTGATGTCTAGGCCTTCTTGCTACTGTCAGTTTTTGGTTCACAAAAACAGACATTTTGTTTGCAGTGTAAGATTTTGTTCCTCTCTTCTCCTCACACCCAAGAACAAGACCTCATGAGAAAGAAATTGGGATGTTCCTTGTGAATTCGTGGGAAGAGCTAAATCATTTTTGCCAAAAGTTAATTAAGTAAATTAAAAGAGAAGAGCCTGAGGCAGACACTTGTATGAAAAATTCTAGCCCAAGTGCTGCTATTTTTGGTAATGTTGCCAAAACTCTCCTATAATTAAGTAAGTTATGTGTACGTTCCTGAGAAAATCGTGATTGGATGAAGTGATGGGAAATGAGGAGACATAAGGTAGAAGTAACTTGAATATATGGTGTATACAGGAAATGTGTTCATTTATATTGAAGGTCTGCAGGTCCAAAGGCATTTTTAACAAATAAATAGTAGCTTGGAATTTTGTCTTAAGTTTGTCTATAGGAGCTTAAATCTTACACAGAAGGTGTTGCATACTCTTGTGATGCTCTTCAGTTTAGAGTGTTGTCTATGTGCAAACTAAAAAAATATCAGTCTGACCATTTCTGTTAATTAATGTCTGAATACACAGAATCATAGAATCATAGAATGGCTTGGGTTGGAAGGGACCTCAGACATCATCTAGTTCCAACCCCCTGCCGTGGACAGGGCTGCCAGCCACTAGCTCACTACATCAAACTGCCCAGGAACCCATCCAGCCTGGCCTTGAACACAGCCAGGGATGGGGCAGCCACAGCTCCTCTGGGCAGCCTGTGCCAGCGCCTCACCACTCTCTCAGGGAAGAATTTCTTCCTGATGGCCAACCTGAACCTTCCCTCTTTCAGTTTTAGCCCATTCCCCCTTGTCCTACCATTATCCACCCGTGAAAAAGTCCGTCCCCCTCCTGCCTGTAAGCTCCTTTCAAGTATTGGAAGGCCGCAGTGAGGTCTCCCTGGAGCCTTCTCTTTTCCAAGCTGAACAAACCCAGCTCCCTCAACCTTTCCTCACAGGAGAGGTGCTCCAGCCCTCTGATCATTCTGGTGGCCCTCCTCTGGACCCGCTCCAACAGCTCCTCATCTACTGTAGGGGTTTCATTTGTACAGGTGACGCTAGTGGTTACTCAGGACTTTTGCAAATGAAGCTGCTATTTATACATGCGTATAAATATAAATTCTGAATTTTAAGTACAGGTTTATCTTTTTGGAATCTGCTCTCTCTCTTTTTTTTTTTTTTTTTTTTTTTAACATCTTCCTTTTTGTTTAACCCCTTCTCAAAATTCACCCATAAAATAAAATCTGCAAGCCAAAAATGAGTATCAGTTCTAGACAATATATTTCTAGAACCACCAAATCTTGTGATGAAAGGCTGGGAAATAGGAGGAATTACGTGAACATTTGTTTTTTTTTCAGTGTACACTGAGGCAAGAATCTTGCAGGATAGCTGTTAGTCGTTTGAACCTCATACACATCAGAAGAAAAAAAAAGCTTTCTAAAAGAACTTAATGGATATTTCTCTAGGATGTACTATCATTTGACCAAATACACAGTTCAGAGTGAAAAACTCTTACCCATTGGTTTGGCAGAGTGATCTCTTGGGACAATGCATCATATTCTATTGAGATTTAATGTTCTGTTGGTAGTGTCTAAGTTTATGGCACCTCTAAACAGCTTCACAAAAAGGTTCAGAAATCCCACATCCCACTTATACCACTTCAGACATGGTTTAAAAATCCTTAAAGCACAACACTCCTGTTTTTAAGTTGCAGGATTTTTTTTTTTTTTAGTTTTTTGAATAACAGGATTTTAAAAAATTGAATTGGGACATCTTTTTTTTTTTATTATTATTATTTTTCTAACAGTGTTAGAGACTAAATGGAATCTCAGGTTTTATAAATTGACTTTGTAGACAGGAGTGTTTAGTTTCCATTGTGATTTGGGAGGTGTGGGATTGTAATGTGGTAGTTGTGGTGTATGTATTTTAAATACAAGTCAGTAATGGATTGGAAGTTGATAGTAGTAAAATACTGCCTATTAAAACACTTCTTAATAGATACATACATATAAATATTGTTGTCTTTCATTTGTTTATTTAATAGCTATTGCATCATTCATCTTTATGGCTTTTATGGAACAGTAAATAACAAAAAGTTTATAGCTGAAGCAAGATCTTCCTCTGAAACTATCTCTCTGCAGACTTTTGGGTATCTTAATCTTAATTCATGTCCTCTTCAGTCTTCTGAGATATTTGTTTTCACTGCAAGGTTTGTTAAATTGTTTTAGAGAAAGAGAAAGTTTTAAAAATGTTTTGAGATCTCTTCCTTCAGAACTGAAAACCCACATAAATTATGCATAAACAATGATTAGAACAAAATTAGTGATACCTTTCTGATCTGTACACTGGCATTTTCAGTAGACCTACATTTTTTATTTTGGTCTCTGGGCCAATCCTTAGGCTTAAATTGCGTGACATTGCTTATCACAATTTTTCAATTATATTTCATGTACAGAGATAGCCAAAATATTGATTGGCTAACAAAATCCAACAGATTTGTAGCGTCAGACAACAGGAACAGACTTTCTTGTATGTCAGATGAAACTTGTAGTGGTACTGCAGTGGTCTTACTGGTGTGACCATACAACTCTCACACGTGTTGAGGCACTGTTTAGGTATTTAAATTAACGGCGAATGGATAAACTCAGTGGCAATTTAGACTAAAGCTCAGACAGTGACAACAGATAGATTTTTGGGACATTGAAGTGTGTGTTGTGGGAGAGAGAGGAAAATACAAGGAGACATCCCTCAGCAGCAGAGTATTATAGGAGAATGAAAAATAAAAGCTGAATAAATGAAAAAGAAGGTTGGCCACAGTACAATTTGTATGGTGACTTCCAGAAATCGGAACGATGTTCTAACCTGTGCAGTCATTATGCCTGCAATATCTTTGCTTCGAGCAGATTTACAAAATACTTGCTCAGACTTTCTTCATTATTCCGGTGTAACGTTTTCTTTCAAAATTAAGATTTATTATTATTTTTTTTTTAATCACCAAGAGCAGAGACTCCTTTACTTAGGGTATGTTGTACATACCTTTGTTATTCTTTCTTCTTCTCTGGTCAGGACTGTATGTTCTTCAGTTTTCTTTTAGCTGCTGGTTGTTCATTTACTCTTGTGTAGGCTGAAACTGTATGTAGGAAACTAGATGCTATTTGAGGGGTAAGGAAGAAATTCCTCATAAGTTTTCATAGGGCATGCTAATAAATCACAGTTTATTTATCAAAGCCTTGGCTTACGAAGTAAACTTGTTTGCTGCTCTTTGACCAGACCTTCCTTTGGAGCAGATAGGGAGTGGCTGAACTTGTTGGACACTGGAACAAGGCTGTTTTCAGCAGATGGAAGGAAGAAGCTTTGTGTGGGGAGGTGGGAGCATCTCCAGAGGTCACTCCCAGTGTCATCCATTCTGTGACACTGTGAAGACTTAACGGCATTGCCTGCCTAGATGAAGACGCATGAGGATGTGCAAAGTGAAAACGCACTCAGCACTGGCAGATTTGCATTTCACTCCTCATTTCTGCAGAAATTCCTCTGGTGATCATGCCTCCAGATACAGGTATAGGTGCCTGCAGCCATTTTGGGTGCAGTGTATAGCCATCAGGCCTCGAGCACTGCAAACATCCTCCAGACAGCAAGGCAGAGACCCTGGGCTGGGTATGAAAATGCCTGTGCTGACTGTCCTGATAGGGCTGGAAGCTGGCTGTGATACCCTGCTTCTGACACTGCTCTCGGTGGAAGCAGAGAAGGTGGCAAGCATAAAGGAGTCTCTGTTCTCTCTAGCTGTGTTTGTCCTTTTTAACTTACAGTGGCAGATTGGAGAGCAAATTCGAATTGATTCAGAGATGAATTATGCTTACCCAGGAGACAGTTCTTAACTGTGCTTTAAACATTTCCTGGTGGCATAGATTCTGTACGTTTCTTATAGGCTCTCTGCTGGGGCAAATTATCTGTATAGTTGGAAAGATTTCCTTTCTTCCCAGATGCAAACATTGACTCTAAATCTCCCTTACTGCAAAATAGTCTATTTACTAGCTTTTACCATGTGCAGTGGCCATGGAATACAAATATCTTCTGTAACAGTCTTCTGCATATATCGAGATATGAAGTCTACGCCCTTCATCATCTCTTTTATTCTAAACAAATCAATTTTTAAAATTTTTTGTATGCCAGGTTCTCTCCACTTTTCTGTAACTTCATGCTGTTGCTTGAACTCCCTTTGTTTGTTTACATTAGAAGTAAAGTAAGTGAAATTAGACACAACATGCTGGCTGATGCCTGGCTTCTACAAAGAAATTAATGAGAAATGTATCGCTTTGTGCTGTTAATGCACTAGAGGGGGCAGCAGCATCCCGCTGTTGATTCCAGCTCGTGATCCGCAGTAGGTTCAGAATGCTTTTCCACAGATTCAGAGCAGTCTCGTAGGATCCTCTTGATTGAGCATTTCAGGATTACATTTCTTTCAGAACTGCAGAAGAAAGCATGATGGCACGGTTCCTTTAGTGGTGGTGGTTTTGATCTTTGTTTTGCTTCTCAAAATCTAGAACCATTTTTCAGTCTGTAGTAAAGGAAAGGGTGTAGGGAGGAGCTGCCTACATTTGAAATGCTCAGTATCAGAATTCTGGGAGACTGATATTTTGTTTTGTTCTGTTTTTTTTCGTGTCAGTTTTTCATTCTTTTCCACTCCCCTCCCCTGATCCCCAAATCTGTGACACTGAATAAGAAGAGATTAAAGACCAGCATAAAGCATTCTGCAGGGACAGACTGCAGAGGTCACTCTTCCATAGAGAAAAAAAAAAAATTCTAAGTCATTTTTTTCCCATGGAGAAAAAAAAAAGCAAAAAACAAACATGAGTTTCAGGAAAGAGTGCCATAGTACAGATCTTTCCAGTGTACACTGAAAAGTGCAAAAACAAGCTTAGGGAGATTAGAGAATTCTAAGTTAATTTAATGGGAGCAAGGATAAGTATTTATTCTTAATAGTCAGAGCTTATGGAGAAGAACCCAATATTTCTTTTTTCTTTTTAGGATCATTTGCTTCAGATCACGTTTTCCAAATAAACATGTGAAAGTAAATGAATACTTGTATATACAAGGCTACCATAGCTGCAAGAAGCTGTTGTTAAAAATAATTGCCAAAGTCACCTCAAGAGTTTCCAGAGCAACTATTATTTCCTACATCTTGTGCAGATTTCATCTGCTATGGGTAAATGATCTTCTCTGGCTGGAGAAAAATAAGTGATAAAATGTTTGTGTGTTATATGGATACTGCATCAGAGAGAGAAAAAATTGGAGGAGTGGAAATGGTGAGTGTAAGTACCTTGTCTGGACTCCACTTGAAATGTCATGCAACTCTGCAGTCACTGTGGTGACTGTTAGCCCAGTGAAAGAGAGATGCAATTCTCTTATGCGCATCGATGTATCTGCTTTCCAAGAAGCTTTTCCAGGGGGAGCAGGTATTCAGGTAACAGTTCTACAAGGCACACATCATTTGTTATCTGCTTACATTGGCACCAACCAAATGGCTGAGACATGTAACTACAAGTGTTGCTCTGTTAGGGTGCTCATCAGAACCTTCCGATGAAAAAGCTCTCTTCAGAACTCAGCCTGTATAAATAAGAATTAATGGTAAGTAGTGGTTAACTCCGTCTGGATAAAACTGAGGTGTAGTTACATTTGGGGTTGTCATTAAGCACACAATAAGGCGGTACATCTCCTAATATCGAGCTTGTTGCCGTCTCTGTTGTCACAAATATGGGATTGTCCCAGTCAAGACATAAAATTATGCAATATTGCCTTACTTCTCATTTTATTTATATGAAACGCAGCTCCAAGTTTCAATCCAAACCTTTTACTGAACACCCAAGTAGCCTATCCTTTAAGGCTTGTTGTCTAGCTATCATTGCTTCAGAGGCTAGTGTTTATGGGAGGATAAGGAAACAAAAGCATTGTTATTCTTATGAGTGTAAAACTGTGTTAAGAACAACATAGTATTTCTTGCAAAAATAAACTGTCACAGGAAATTCCACCCTTGCCCCCTGCCTAAGATTTTGCCCACATGTAAAACAGATTGAAGTAAGCAAATTAATTAATTAAAATATAAACCAAGCAAACAAACTGACATATGCTTCTGGCATACTTTTAGTTTCAGAGGAGTCCTGAAATTGCAGGTTGAAGAGAGAAAATCTCAAGGTATGCTGGTTTATAATTCACAATTTACCACAAGTAAAAGCTGCCAAGATCTGAACTTTCATATGCCATGAAAAGGTGCATTTTAGGTATTTGAAGGTTAATAAAAGGTATTTTTGTCTTCAGTTTTCTTGTTCATTTATTAAATCCTATGAGGACAGTCTAGCCTGGCAGGCCATATGGAACATGCTTAAAACAATGGCGAACAGACTCTTGCTCATGCTGCTGTTCTGCATTTTTAGGTTGCAGAATGATGTCCCACTAGTCTCTCTCTCTGAGAGCAGTATCTGTTTTGAAAATCAGATCTCTGTCTTAGTCCTTTGCTCTCCTTGGTGATAAAGTGCTGTTGGACATTCCATCAGGATAGAGTTAAATGCTTTCTCTACAAAATGGAAGAGAGATACCATCTTCCTTTTCCAAAGAATACTTAGTAGAGGAAATGTATAGATCCATCTTGTTCAGCACGGTAGGTTAACTCTGAGGCAGGCTTGAATTGTAACTTTTGAGCTAGGTGATATTTTTCTCCATTTTTCTTCTGTTTTTTATGAGTCTTCTTATTCTATTTTATTTGTCATCAAAATCATGTGACGCTGAAGAACACGTTCTCATTAATTCCTCTCTTTTGCTTGAGCTCATTGTCTGATCTTAATCTGCCCTTCCTGGATCACAACAGCTCCTGGTACTCTTTCTGAAAACAGCATTCTTGCACCAAATCGCAGCGCACGCTTTGCGCCGTATGCGCGACAGTAGCTTGCTGCGGGTAGTCGGGTCACCACCGCCTTGCTGAGTACTTTGCCAATGCCCGTGCAGCCAGACGCGGCTGCTGCCTGATGAGCTGGCTTTCTGCTGGCACAAGAGGTGGAGGGAACTTTGCTCTCAGCTACAGCAGTTGCTGTTGCAGCCCCGTGTACCGCTTCCAGCGGAAGCATGTGGATTAAATAATCTACCTAAAGCTGTGTGTATTTCGTAAGGGCACTAGTAACTGGGCCATAAAGATTTCCCATCTTTTTCTCAAAAGCAAGTTCACATCAGCTCTTTTTTAGAAATGGCTGAGGCATTAGAGGTTCAGAACACACATGATGGCCCCAGTAACCCAGTGATTCAGATGGTGATGCACGCTCCTGGTGTGTAGGAATTATATGCATGCACAAGCGTGAGAAAAAAAATAATGCCTTTGTTACAGTGCAGGGAGGTACACACATGGATTTGAGAGAAAGGAGTGCCTAAGAGGTTCCATGAGGTTATTACCCAAATGTTGGCCCTGAAAGTTTGTATTTCTTCACAGAAACAGACAGCAAAGGGATTTCATATGGGTTTCTGTTATGACAGCTGCTATGCTTGTGGTTTCATTTTGTGAAGCTCTGTCATTCTCAACAATACCTTATTTTTTCAGTTCCCAAAGTTTTACTCAATAGTGGATTTTTAAGGAGTTGTTCAGCTTTTTGTGTGAACTGTGCTCTTCCCAGAGGAGGAGAGTGGGCTGGTGTATCAATACTGTATGTGTTATTCCTGCTGATTTGTTAGGTCTAAAGTAATTCAGATGTTGGAGTAGCACATTTCATGGCTAATGGGTATATGTTCCGGAACCTAGCTTGAAAGAGAATCGTGTGGAAACATTGATATGTATTTTGGGGATTGCTTAGTTGCGTCCTCTAATCCTTTCCCATTTTCTACTTTTAAAGAGCAAGCCACATTCTTTTAAAACTCGTTCCCAAAGTCAGATTTATCCTCCCTCCGAAGTTATTCAATTCCTGTTATTTTTGCTAATGTGATTCTGGTTTAGCAATAAGATTCAGGAGTTGCTAAATCATATATGAAATTGAAAATAAATTATTTTCCATTTGTCCTGGAGGTTAGTGGCATGGCATTTAATTGTTTTCACAGCAAAGTAATAAACTACAGAAACTAAGGCCACGGTACTCTCATGTATTTAACACTGCGGCTTTCACAGCTATGTGTTTGAATGTTTATGCTGATGATGTGGTGCACTTTGGCACACAGGAAACAATGTGTCTCCTAGGGCAAAAGTGAGTATGTGTAGAGTAAAACTGAAAGACATCTCCTAGCTGTGTGGTGCAGTTATATCCATGCTCACCAAACTGTGCCTTTACTCAGGCTGGATGGTTTGCCTTTGCTGTTGTTAGGTAGTTCTCCAGAATCTATACTCTGAAGGCTATGAACCTCCCGATCTTCGGTCTGTTTTCAAAATCTACCCACCTGTTTTTTTGTGTAAGAGTTAAGTCTCATCCTGCGTTTTTTTTTTTATGACACTTCCTCTGACATTTAAAGAGCAATCTTATTCCCTAATTGTCATTGTATTGCAATCCTCATGTAAGCCAAGCTGGTTTAGATGCTGATATAAATAAGCATTCAATTCCCTGAAATTCCTTGCATCCTTTTCCTGTTCATTTGCCAACTTTAATCAGATTTCTTGCAAATGGGTCACCGGATTTGCATGCGGCAGTTCCGATGAGGTCCTACCGGTACCTGATGCTGCACTTGCGAAATGTTCAAGGAATATAGTGGCCAGATTTCTGCTTTTGTTGTGATGAGTCCTTTTCTGTAAATTGGTAAAACTTGCATCACTTACGTAGGAGTCAGTGTTTGTCTTCTCATCACCAGCAGTTTGAACCTATTATTTGTTTTCTCCTAAGTCTGAAAAAAGAGCAGAGGTATTGAAGATAATTCCTTTCCTGCCTGGTTCAAGTGCAGGATGTACTACACCCTGACTAAATAAAAAGCTGCAGAATGAATTCATATCGTATCAGACAAGAAAGTGTGTGTATGAGAGAGAGAGAGGTTGTAAATGCTTTAGACTTGCATGGACAGCACAATCGTGTGCACACAGGCATACGCACATAATCCATTGATAACAGTACTTAATATCAGCTCATTATTTTATCAAATTTTCCTTTCTCTATTTCATTAAGAAAATAAATTATTCACTCAATAACATAGAAGGACTCCAGATCAGTTTTCCTCCTTTGACTGGGATGCAAGTTCCCAATTTTTTTGGTTGGTCTGTCTTAAAGAAATGTCAGGCTCCTGGCCATTCAAGTCCTGATCTCCTCAGTACGGTTTCCCTGTTACTGTCTCATGTGTAAACATGTAGGAGCCCAATAGGGCATTCACGTGTGCTTAACTTTACACCTGTGATACTTGTGTTATCTTCAGTGGGACTAGTCATGTATTTAAACCTGATTCAATTTGTATATTCTTTGTTGGAGTGAAGTAAGCAGGGTCAGAAGATGAAAAGTGCTACATTTGCCTCAAAATTGCATGGGGACTTATGTTCATCGTTGGCTGACAAATTGATCCATCGATCACCTTACGGGAATGGTGGGAATAATGCCTTATGCCGCTGCCTTCTTTGTTTCTGCTTTGTTTTGGTACTGTACATCGGTGTGTAGGGTGGTAGTGTTCAATTCTTGAAAGCAAGAGAGATTTGGATGTTAGATGTATAGACTTCAAAGTGGTTTAGGGCCAGACAAGCTGTTAGCCTAACAAATGACAATATTAAACATAATGATTAGTGTACTGGCTTTTGTATGAGAAGTGATGGGATGTTAAAAGCTGCAGTTAGACAACAGTGGTACTGCAGCTGGAATGGCATCTGTTGAGTCCGTGCACCTTCTTGCATTTTCAAGATGATCTTCTGAAATTAGACTGGGCATTTGATGTTCTTCCAAAAATTGGTCGCAGGGCGACATCTCTGTAGGCAAATTTCCAGTTTCGTGTGAGACTGCATTGTATGACCGGCCCCACAGACACTCAGTTTTTCCCCACTGAAACTTCAGAATGAACAAACGACGTGGATGACTTTTTCTTCGTTTGCTCTCTGAAAATAGATCAGACTGTAAAGTCCCGTTTAAATATATTGGAAACGCAGTCTAATTAAAGAAGTCAAGCTACTTACTAAAATGTGATTGAAGCTGTTTCCTTGAAGATCAGACAAAAGAAGTTATTTTTGGTCTTAGGAAAACAAACAGTGAGTGAAGCTGGCAGTTTTACAGGAGTGAAGTTTGTGAACAATAGTATTGCAGTAATTCCTCTTACGCGATAAGCATTAAGACGCGTTAGTGCATATGTCTTTCACGAATATTGTAACGCATAGGGAATGTTGGAGCACAAATGTGAAATCAGTGTTTTAGGTTTGCCATATTGATGACAGTATCACAAGATCTGTTTCTTCCTGTTGGGAAAGTTGACTGCAGATAGAGCTCGGTTTCTGAACTTTTTTAGATTTAAAAATACGTATGATGTCCTCTGAATAATTTTATTTTTTATTCATTGCTTTCTTTATTTGGTATTCTTTGTTCTTAGCGTTTTCTATGTTTAAATGATGCTAAAGATATTAAAAGGTGGGTTGTTGAGTAAAGTAAATTTGTCTTATCATGAAGCTTTTATATTCAGAAATACAGCTTTTCTTTTAATAACCATATAAATCAAGATAACTTTTTTCCTAATTTCTAGCACTTGGCTTTCAATCTGCTCTTCAGCATGCTGTAGGTCCCTCGATTCTCATGACATGCTTTGTCGTATTTAGCTGTGAGCTGAAGTTAGAAGGCAAAGCTATAATTTAACTTTTTGTGTAATGTTATAAGAAGCTGAGGCAGACTGAGGAGCGCGTGAAGTACTGTGGTTACTGGTTGCTGAGAAATATCCCTCTTTGATTCTGAAGACAAGGTACAACTGGTTGCAAAGCTGAAGAAATTCTTCACCTGTGTAGAAGGGGTGGTATGAATGACTGGTGTCAAGGATCATCTGACTGTTCTCTGGACGCCACTGCCTTTCCAGGGATGTTTTGTGAGAAGGGCCAGCAGTGCTATGACAGATGACGTGAAAATGGAGGAGAACCAAGGGCTCCTGCGAGAAAGAGTGCCCTGCCCAAGGGAATTCCTGCATGGGAATACTTGTTTCTGTTCAGCCTGAGCTCTGTGGAATCCCCTCTGTGGTAGTCTCGAACAGCGGGGGTGTGTGGCTGATGGCGTCAGGCTTCGGCCGCAGTCCTGCTGCCTAGGAGAACGTCCATGTTCATGGGAGTTCTTGCTGTACAGGAGGAACAGTGTTTCATAAATACAATGTTGTTCCTCCTGAACGGTCCCTTGTTAAGGAGCTGTGGTTCCTCAGTCTTCTTGCGCGCCCATCAACTCCCTGGCCTCCACTAAGTGAATGGAAGCAATGGGATTTCATCTTCAAATCATTGTCTCCTTCTCTGAAACACATGATGCTGTGCATAGATACAATGGATTGATAAGGGGCAAATCAAACTCTTTTCTAAGGAAGTTTTTAGTAGAGATTAATTTAGGCTGTGGTTGTCATGCAGTTAAATTACTTGGTCTCCTGAGGATCACAGGTCACAGAGTGATAAAGGAGCATAGACAGGATGACAGGGATGGCTGTAAATAAACAAAAGAAATGCATTCAGTTATATCTTAAGAAAATAGTATCATGCAAGTAAAAGAGAAGTACTCTGGGAGCAGAACATTTCCCCTAAATTTGATGAAAGAACAAGGGAGCGAGCAAAATAATCATCATTTCCTTAATGAATTTTATTTTCATGAGAAATTTTGCATTTTCATCAGTGTGGCTGGTGTGACTTATCAAAGGCAGTAATCTTTGTGAGAGATACGATTCAGTAGACACCGTGATGTGTAATTATTTTTTCTAGAATTGTGCCCCTTGTGCTTTCCAAGTGGAAGACTGCTTTTCATCATGCCATTTTGTAATGGTAATTATAAAACTTTTCTGGAAAGTGTACAAGTTACAGTTTGGATGAAAGTGCCATATTTTACAGGAATTATTTCTTATAAATCTCATTTGAAAGTTCAAGGGTGCTGCATCCTGCTGAGCCTTTGGGTGTTTCTATTTTCAGTACTTTGTGTGCTACTTGAGTCATATTGATTTCCAAATACTATAAATCTGTACAAAACAGGAAGAGTGTAATAGCCTTCTACAGTAGCTGAGCTGTTTCTTTTTCTAATTATTTATGAAAATTGAACAAGAAAAGCTTAATATAATAAGAAGCCGCATTTTCTCTTTGCGACCCAACCTACTGTTTGAACTGATTCCAGTTGTTTCCATTCATTGTTAAAGTGCAAGAGTTATTCACTGCGAAAGACAAGTAGTAGAGAAACTTTCTTTTAATGTCCTCTCACAAGCTAGAACTATCTGTGCAGGTCAGAAGAGATGAAGTCTTAAGAACATCAAATTGATTTCTTTGTTGTCTGTGTGATCTATTTGTACGTATTTCATTACAATAACTAATATTCTGGAACACCAGCTTGTTATAATTAAGCTACTTTTTGTTTGTTACCCTCCATATTCTAAAACTTGGATAGACTTGTGTTTGTGAAATACTGCTGGCACTTCACAGCCAGCAGTGAAGTGTTGTGTGAGCGAGGATGCCTGCAATATTTTGATTTATGAAGTAAACTAAGAAATGCAGCAACAGTATTTTCTTCTTCTAATATGTATGGATACTACAATACTTCCCTTTTTCTTTGGCAAAGAACCAAGGGTACCTGCCTTGTTCCCCTCTGGAGGTTTTAAGTTCTGAGACTTGATGTTTCCAAGTAGCAGTTCATTTCCTAGGAGTGATCAACAGTCTGCCAGATTTCCTGCACAGACATTAACTATTCTGGTGGAAATCGTCCAGCAGGGTTTATTTTCGTGCAGTTACGAGATTTTACTCACTTCTTCCCCTCAAACACGTCTGTGCCTCTCTACAGAGGACAGCAGCAAATGTCAGAACGCCTGTGCTGTTCTGCAGCAGGCAGCCACTGTAGCTGCTTACATACAAGCAAATCTCAGCATACATTCAGGCGTAGGTAAACGTTACACAGTTTGCCCAAAAACTTGTGACAGCAGTGTTAAAATCTGAATTCCTCAAGGCACAAGTCCTGCCAGTATCAGCCTTCATCTCACGCTGCTGGTTCCTCTATAACCTTTACAAGGCAGCCTTGTTCCAGTGGGCCCCTCGCTGCCCCTGCACCCTCTGCTCCCGGTTCCGTGGCCATGGTGGGGGCTGCCTGGCGGGGAGACACCTTGGGAGCGTGGGCCGGGTGGCGCCGAGTGGCGGGGAATGGGGAATGATGTAAGGGCCCTGAAAGGGGTAACGAGTAATTAGCGCGTTCGGTATTCAGAAGTGTCTCCTCAATGAGTCCAAATAAGTGGATAGAAGGATTAGGCCTGTGAATTAAGGGCCTGCCAGGAAACTGGTTGCTTTGAAGACCGAGGAAATAAATGAATAAAAGCTTCACTAACGTGGGGTTAAGATTATTCAGTGGTGCTCTGTACCTTTTGAGGATGTATAGAATAGCTCATACAAGCCTCTGGAAGCCAGAAAGTGCACGATTTAATGTGTTACGCTTCCACTGTAGGATGTGAGCTCTGCCTTTCTGGAACGACGCCTCGCTGCATCTCCGTGGCATCTGCAGATGCTCCGGCAGCTCTGGGCACAGAGCACCTACCTCTGACACGTCCTCCTCCCCCTGGCAAGGCTTAGGCTCTAAATAGGTATGGCAAGTAGGGGCTTTTCCCAGCACTGGGCTTACTCTGCACAAATTGCACCAGACTTGCCTGGGGTTTCATTCTGAGATGCTCCTTTCACTTATCCCTTGCTATACTTCCAGAATTCATTGTCATATATGCCAGTAGGCTATTAGTAATTCCATGACACGAAGGCATTTTTGTTCATCTCTAGGGAACCTTTGTAGCTGAATCATTCCCACACAATCAATTCAGTCCAGCCCTGAAAGGAGGCATTCTTGATTCCTTGGGATAAATATATACTCTTTTCAAATCGCAAGATGCAGCTCTTCCAGACTGCTCTCACTAATAACTCCACTAGTCACCACACTGAGAGTTAACGGAGTGAATGCAGCTGGAGTGTTTGCAAATATGTGCCGGAATGTAAATGTGTGAATACAGCATCAACAATAACGCATTGTTCTGGTTCATTCACATCCCTATTCATGTATCTTGTAGCAATTTTCAGGCCCCTGAGAACCATCATCTCGTCCAGCCTCCTGGCTACCGCTCCTGCGTGGTTTTGTCAGACTGTGGCTTTCTTCACGAGTTCATCTGCAAGCTCCAAAGAAATCAAAAGATGGACAACCTCTACTAATTGCAGAGGTTTTCCTATCTGTGAACCCTTGTTGCTGACCCATTCCCAGGGGCTGCTGGCAGTTCCCTGACTTCATAACCAAGGCCACGTTATGGGGGTGACAAGTACATTATTTTTCATTGCCTGGCTGACAGAGTCACAATCTCCGTCAGAGACACCACCAACATACTTGAACCGCATTAGCTAATCTCTAGGACATACCGGACTTGAAATCTGTTTTTTCTCTTTTTTTTTTTTTTTTTTTCCCCTCTTTGCTTTTCATAGGAAAACTTGAAAGAATGCACCAGGATTCTCCGAGTAAACCTTTCAGGTCCAGGTGTAAAACTGCTGAAGCTCCCTTGCTTCGTTTCTGTGTGCGTGGCTCAGCAAGTCCTTACAGGCTGTAATTCAGACGGAGCAGCATCCAGGAAGGAGTTAGCACCTGAGGTGCCTTGAGGGGAAGTCGTAAGGGCAGCCCGTTCATGAAGAATGCTTTCGTTGAACTCTAGTTTTCACAACTCAGTAACGCCAAACAGTAACACAGGTTTCGGTGTTAGCTCCTGGTCAGCATTTTTTCGGAGTGTTAGATATGCCCTTCTGCTCATTTTCTGTACGTGGTTGAGCTGTGTTTTGGGAGAGCTGTAGTCTCTAAAGCTTTAATATTTTGTGTTACTTTATCCATGGTATTTTGCTGGCTTATTATGAGAACAATGCCTGCCAACGCTCTCTATTAACTTTCCTAGTTTTCCTTACAAATGGTGATTGATCTTTCGGTGAATTTAAATATCCTTTCTTCAAAGGCATGCGGAGAGATTCTTTTTCTGTGCTTGTGTGATAATCTTCTTTATTATATTTACCACTTTTAACAAAGCTCTGTTTTCTTAGCTAATTAAATTGTGTGGGGTTTCTTTCTTGTTTTGTTTTATGGAATTATTTTCATCTTTGGTGCTTTTTCACCTCTTGAGATATTTTGAAAATTAAAATTATAATATGTAAAAGCCACAAGAAATATGTTATCCAGTCTTGTCTTAGACGTTTGAAATAGATTCTTGAGCCTCAAGTGAGAATACATCAAGAAAAGTTTAATTCACTTAGCCAGAATGACGAAGGAAGTTTGTTCAGCATTATACTTCATTTTGACACAATTCTATTCACATTTTAATAGAATTAACTCATGATCTATGTACCCTTGAGTTAAGTTCGTATTAATTTCCATTTCTTTATTCCATTTGCTGCATTTCAAATACAACATTTAAGAGCAGCTGTTGAGGGGTGCTACATCATGTTCCTTTTCTGTTATCCTCTGAGTGCTGGCATATAAATTGCATTAATAGAACATATTTTGTTTGAAATAGTGTCTGAATATATTGTTTTTATTAGCGTATATATGTTTCAGAACTCCAACTTTGATCATTCTTCTGAATGATTGCAGTGTCTATGCTGTCACGCCAGGTTAAGTCATCAGAAGTTGTTTCAGAGTTTGTTGGGGGATCCCTAAAGAAAAACATGCAATGTTTCCTTCTCAAGCAGACAGATATCTTCATATCTTAATTAAAAAAAATAAAATGTGTAGGAAGCACTGTTTTCCCTACTGCAAACTTGAGTTCTGCCTCACTAACTTCAGTATTATAATGGTCAGTTCTACATGGATCCACTAATCTGAAGGCTTTCTTCAACAAAATGGACCAAAGCCTTTTAATTAATGGGCTGTAGGTCTTTTTCAGTATTCTGTCCTCAGAGTTGTAAAGTGGAAGGATTTTGCTGTTTGATTTTTTTATTAGGAAAATTAATTTCTTCTTAATCTTAGGGAATGTTTCTCTTGTGAGATACTGTGCAATGCTCTTTTGTTCTGTTGGCAAATGAAATATTTGAGAAATTTGTTAGTTATAATTATTTGGTTCTGCCAAGTTAAATACTTTGAGCATGTCGGTATGCTCCTCCTCCTTGTCCTTGGCATTCAGTGTCTGAGGAGAGTCATGGCAGCTGAGGTCACCGTGAGCTTCACCAAATAGACAGCTTTTTAAGGGACTTCCCATGTCAGGCAAGGCATCAAGATTTTGGGGGTAATAACAGCAAGTGGAAAACCTGAAATATGAGGAATGAATCTTGATTTTCTTTGATGCGTTCCTACAGGAAGCTGGCCAAACAGTAAAAAGATGAAGGATTCACTTTCTGGAAGTGCTGTGACAGAAACTTATGGGTAGGGTGAGAGCTTTGCAAGTTGGAGCCAAGTCTGCTTTTGTTGGAACTTGGGAAATAAGATATTTCTGGTGAGCAGCATGGGTGAGGAATAGCAAAAAGTTACAGCATATTAGAAACAGGTTGTCAGAAAATGGAGTTTTATGCGTATGGGCAAAATAATACTGATAAAGGCTAAATTGTTATCGAAAACATTTGAGATAAGTTGCTCTTTATCACTGCATTTGAGTATGCTTACTAAAGACAAAAGTCCCTATGGTGTAAATGCTTCTTTTTTAAATTTAATTCTGGGTGACTAGCGTCTGAATGCTGTGTTATGACACAGACTCTGCCGAGGCTGCTGGATTGAGAAGGGGAGGCTACGTAGCTTCTGGGATAAACAGGTGTGTCTGAGCCTCATAGGTCATACTGCGCAGAGTGTGTAGAAGTCTAGCAATTCAGAGCGTGCTGTATCAGTGTGACTTCGCATGATGCTTTGCTGGTTGAATTCCCTTCCCCCCANNTTTTCCTCGGAGAAGGAAAGTCCTCATCCATTTTTACAGTTGTTATTCAGGAAAATTTTTAGGAAAACACACTATGATCAGCTGTCATCTAGGCAGCATACAGGAATATTCTCATCCATTTTATGGATTTAGAAGAAAAGGAATGGAAAATGAGGGAAACAGAGTTTTAATACAGTGAAAATATTCTGTAGTTTATGGTCAGTGTGGGCTTTCGAGCTGCTTTACTCAATTTGATAAATATTCACAAATGACTGCAAATTCTAGCCAAATTGCTTATTTATATGCATCATTACTGGACACCTCACCACCTTCCCATCTATTTCAGCACAGTGTACTTCATTTCAAGTCTTATTTAAGAAACCACTTTACTTTTCCTGGTTTACTAGCTGTGCTCAGAAAATAGCTGTAGTACTCTTTCAAAGCCATTTACATATTGTTCACATCGCAACAGATAAGTTGTTTATAAGGCTTTTTTTCTTCTTATCTGGTATAATACTTAACATATTCTCTTGTTTTATGAAGAGTTGTTTTTCATCAATTCTTAGATTCTACCCTATAAATTTGGTTACTGGATGCTTCAGACAGAATGGCTCAGGATTTCTGGGTACAACATATCATAGTACAAGTAAGGTCTTTTGATACTTCAGTGTTTTAACTGCAGTGTAAGTAAAAATAGCTTGGGTTTTGTGTTTATTACCAAACTTTAATTGGCAGATTGGTCCCATTGGGAATACTACAGCTGTGGTTCACCCCACAGCATTGCAGAGCAGGAAATCAAGTGCCAATAGCTAAAAAAGATTAGATTACTTCATAACATCTTCTTTCGTATTCATTTTACATACTTACAAAACCCACCAGCAGTGAGAACAACTACTTACAATGCTGCGTCCTTTGCAGCAAAAGGCAGTTGCCTTTGTTTTCCTCTTTGTCTTCATCAAGAAGGCTGGGGACCGTAAGAACTACAAAGCCTTGTTCAGGTCTGACGCTAGGTATGAGAAAATAGCATGCAGGTAGGGGTCTTGGTTCCTTGCCAAGGAACATATCGAACTCTGAGATAACCTGGATGACTTTGTACCTTGCCTGGTGTGACAGAGTAGCAGATGTTTGGCCAGCTGCCACCTACAAGTGCTGGTAGCCCTGAGGGTTTGGCTGGCCACCAGACAGCCTGTTGGCAAGGTCTTTGAAGCCAAAGCTCCCAGCAGCCCGTGATGGTGCTGTGTTATACCTGGAGGCCAGAAACCCCAGAGTCTTCCTGGTTCACCAGCCAGGGATGACATTGGTTGGAAAGCCCCCAAAATGTTGGTGTCCTGGTACTTTGGCTCTGCAGCAGCCCTCTGGACAGATTGGTGGAGTGTCTGGGCTGGGAAACCTCTGTAGCCTTGTGTCTTTGATGGTGTTAGTGCCCAGAGAGGCAGGCAGAAGAGCTGCCAGAAAAGCAGACAGGTTTTTAGCTAAGCCTTTTTCTGAACTAAAAGTTTCTGCAGGAAATATCAAATTTGGCATTTTCTAGCAGCATGTTGCTATAACGGAACAATCTTAAGCAGCCTCATTAAAAGTTTAAAGCCTGTCAGCCTGAAAAAGGAAAAAAAAAAAACAACTGAGGAGGTAGAAGTTGATGATACCTCCTTGTCATCTGTGCAGTTATGATACTGTTCTGGTGAAGTCTAGAGTAGGTCTCAAAACTGAAACACCATAATGTCCACAAGAAACTCAGGGTTTGGATGTTTAGTCCCTTAGAAGAAACTTCTAACGGTATGAACAGCGTTGGGACCGGTGCCCTTCAACATCTTTATTGATGACTTAGACTGTGGGATCGAGTGCACCCTCAGCAAGTTTGCTGATGACACCAAGCTGAGTGGTGCAGCTGATGCCCCTGAAGGAAGGGATGCCATCCAGAGGGACCTGGACAGGCCGGAAAAGTGGGCCCACGAGAACCTGGTGAGGTTCAACAAGGGCAAGTGCAAGGTGTTCTGGTGGAAGAGGCTTGACACGAGCCAGCAGTGTGCGCTTGCAGCCTGAAGGCCGACTGTGTAATCAGCTAAATTAGGGATGCAAGCAGGGCAGGGACGGGATTGTTCCCCTCTGCTCTGCCCTCATCAGGCCCCCCCTGCAGTGCTGCGTCCAGACCTGCGGCCCCCAGCACAAGGAAGACGTGGAGCTGCTGGTGCGGGTCCAGAGGAGGCCATGGGGATGCTCAGATTTGTTGTTCTTTTTTTTTTTTTTTTTTTAATTACAATAGTAAGAACTTAATAAATTAATTGCTTGTATTTTAATTACTGACGTGCTGAAGAAAGGCTGTTGATGCTGTGTCCATGTATGTTGTAAAGCCTGAGGACACCTGCTTGCAATCTAAACAAGATCACTATTCCTGTCCTTCACTGATTTTTCACAAGGATTACCTTGAGCACAACTGTTATCTTTGTGTAATATTAATTAAATGCTACCTCCCAAAGTGCATCAACAGTTAACAAAGAAAAAACAATTGCGTTGCTAATCTCATTAGATTATCTGCCTTTCTTTCTCCTCCCATCTGTTTAGGATCGGTATTTCTATTTGGAAATGTCAGATCCCAGAGTGGATGTTTTGAGAAGAGAATGCTGTAATGTGGTAAAGCAGATTTATCTTGCAAGACGGGAAGATAGTCCAGTAGTAGGGACAGGTGGCAGTAAGTCAGGGAGCAGAGGCCCACCTCCAGTCCTGCTTCCTTCTATTTGTGTGTCCCTGTGCAGTCTCTTAACTTCTAGTCTGAAGAATACGCTGGAGTCTAATACTATGTAATGCATCATCCTGTCAGTTGAAGTGGAGGTGGTTGTAAAAAGATCCATATCACGTGATTAACAGTACAGTAAATTTGGATTTAGAATGAATAATGGTATTGAAACATCAGCTAGATAGAAGTGAAAAATAAACTATTATGTTGTACAACATTCTTCAATTGCTGCAAGCAACGTATGATACAGAGTAAAATATCCCTGCCATTTCAAGATGTGTTGAGGTTTTTGAACCGCTACATTGTTGTCACGTGCTGGTACAGCTGTTACCGCCCCTATCAAATCTGTCAGGTACATTTTACACATGCTGCTTCTTTTGCTTCTCTTATTCTCAAAATAAAGGTCCTTATAGGTTGTGTGTAAATCCAGGTATTACTTCTAATGGTTCTGTGTTGTGTTAGCTCGTCTTGGACAGAGGAACACTGCTTCTTTCAAAACATTTCTGAAAGCACGCTCTTCCTTTTATTTTTTGTCTTCAAAAATAAATTACTAAGGCTTGATCCCAAGCTGTCACTTCCGTCAACTGCTTAGCCTGACTTTGCATTGTGCTCTTTATTTCGTTTTTCTTAGTGCCCATCCTCCTTGGTATGTGAATTTACTACATACCCCGTGTTTCTTTGTACAAACATGCACCTGACAAGAAATACAAAGCAAGTTTTGTCACTGTTTGGTGTATAGCTCTTCCTTCTTTAAAGCAAAAGAAGATATTACAACATGTCTGAGTGTTTTTTAGAAGTTTGCTTGTTAGAATGTGCCGCTCTCAAGTCCTCAGCTTGTGAAGTGATTTTTGAGGAATGGCAAACTTTTCTTACTATTTAAGCAAACTTTCATTAAAAACAATGAAACTTGTTTTCAATCAAGGGCAGATTGTTTAGTTATATACAGTTACTGAAGTGTGAAAGGATCTTTCGTCTACAAAATCTCCTAAATTAGGCAGTACAGTTTAAATGTTCTTCAGATATCTGTTTGCGGAATGAAGGCACAAGAAGTAAACTAAAATTAGTTTCTGTTGTTTATCTGAAACAAGCATCAGAAGACTGCACTTAAAGAAAAATTTGAATAAAGAAAGCTTTAGGGTTTTTTCATACACAAGCAGTAGGCAGTAAGAGACGAGATATTATGGAAACAGATACGAAGCCTGCAGATTTTGCGTTTGCACAGGAGCTGACTGAGAATATTTTCTTTCTGTTGTATGGAAATCAGCCCTGTGGTGGTAGCAAAATTAAATATTCTGCCATTGTTCGTTTAGCTACAGATTGGCCCTTTTGGGACTTTGTTCAAATGCAGGGGTAAAACCAAAACTGCTTCCCAGACTTTTGAAGACTTAATTTCCTTTGTGTCCAAAGGAATTAAAAGTAAAGCATGGATTAACGAACTCATACTTTAGTTATTTTACAAAACAGTACAGATTGTGGGGAATGAATCATCTACTGATATTTCACTTCTTAAAAATTTAATGAAAGAGCTTATTCACTGAAGTAACCTGCTGTGCTTGTTTCACAGTGACAATATACAATATTCCCTGAAGCCATTTCTGACATCACTATGTCTAACATAGTTTAGGATATGTGATGGAGAATGACGTCTGTGAGAGTGTACCCAGTAATCTGGGGGACACTACACTGAATGGAGAGTCTGGGCAGAGCTTTTTTTGACATACCAACTGTCAAAAACAGTAATGCAAAATCAACAAGTGAATGTGTGACCATCTCATACTCTATTTGCAGTAGTACAAAGCTGCTTCTAAGACTTTGTAGGTTTGATGAAGTTAAGGAGCATATTGCAGTTAATGACATTGGATGTAGAACTGAAAGCTTTATGGAATGTTGGGATATACTATCAACAACAGCGCCAGCAGTAGGCAGAGAGCGAGATAGAGGGGAGACTGTTTAAGCAAAGTCTTGTGCTTCATGATTACAAGATTCACGGGAGGTCTGTGGTATGAGCTGCCCGTAACTGCCAATTTATAGTGGATTCATGGCTTGTTTCGAGTAAGCGTTAATATTTAGCTTGCGCTGAGAAGCTTGAAGTCTCTAATACTTCTGGAGGTTGCTTTATTGTAATATATCCAGTGATAACGTGCTCAGAAGTCACTTCTGTCACTTCTGATTTGGAGTGTGTCACTCTTCAGATAACAGTTAAGGTTCTAGAAGTAAGTGATTCCTTGGGCTACCGATGATTTCTTCGTTTTCATTACGTTGCTGTGTCACGCAGCTCCTTCATAACACCTGTAGTCTTCACTGTAAAAGCAGTTATGATTTTTGGCCCTGATACTTTGATTAGAAAGTATCCAGGCTTCAACGTCATAATGTTCAGAACCTTGGTTTGAATCTGAGCTGACTACCTGGCTAATTCATGCCCATTTGTTTTAGTTCCAGTGTTCTTTTATCCTAAGAGTTACTGCTGCTGTATTTATTCTCTGTAAGTAACCTCGAGAATCCTGCAGTGTGAAACAATGTGAAGGGCTGATACAAACCATCTTCAAGCACCCAACTCATTAATTGGTTGTGATTTCTCCCAGTCCTTGTAGCTGTTACTGGACTGTACGTTTGTGGGTGCACACAGAATGCAAGCTTTAGTGGGATTACACCAGAGGTGTCGTGTGGATCAGTTTAAGAGTGTTCAGTGCTCCTTATGTATGTATTCCCTTTCTTTTTCTCCATGCAATGCACAGCTTCGTGGTTGAGGATATGGAAGACTAAATATAGTATTTCTCAGCGACATAAACATGAGATTTGCAAAGTGTTGGACTTCCAAACATTCAAAGTAGTTATTGCAGTAGAATTCTGAAGTGATACTCGACGCAGTGGTGAAACTGCTTTACTTTTGAGAGAGTACTAAATTTTCCAACTAAGATGATGTCCATGTCATCAGCAGAGATTGCTGTTTGTTCAGTTCCTTTTATTTGGATGAATCTCAGAAAAAATGTATTATGCATGAACTCTGTAGACGCGCTATGAAATCATAAAGCATCCGAACATTGAGCTGTTCTTTGTAACACAAATGCCAGTAAATTTGGAGTTACCAAATAGTAAACTACTTCTGTACACATAGAGTAAGGCAATATGTGCTGTCAGCAAGTTCTTTGTTTTCTTCATTACTGCAAAGAAAAAAACAAAACAAGACAAAAAACAACAACAACAACAAAACAAACCACCCAAAGCTGTCGAAGAAGAAAAGTTTAAGAGAAGAGATGGTCCCTGCAGTATGGGTATAGGGCTGTTGCACAGGCAGCTGAGGAGATGTGTCAAGATCTAGATCTTCAGCTGGAACCCTGCTGAATGCAACTGTGATGAGTTTTACAAGCATAAGAAGCATGAGCCAGGATAAATTTAGGGAACTGTGCCTGCTAACATAAACAAGTGCATAAGTATAGATACTGTTTCTGAAAGTGCTGTAACAGATTCTCAGGGAGGGAAAATCACTTTCAGCATCTTCAAATGCTTCCCTGTATGTAGTATACATATTTTGTAGACTCTGTTCCTCTGTTCTGTCTGTTTCTCCTCCTGCCACAAACAGTAGGCTTTCCTGCAGAACACCAAACTTAAATATTATTTTATGNTCAGATTACGAGAATGGTGATCTTGCCTATTATTTCTTAATATTAAAAAGCAGTAGATATATGTCAAATATGTTCCTTTATTAAAATAGTTTGGTGTTAGTTGGAGTAGCGTTAATACACTTGCAGACTGAAATCACAGAATTCTGTTAAAGGCAATGAAAATAGGTCTTTGTTCCTATTTAGATTTTTTTTCTTTAATAATGCACATAATATTGCTGGTGGTAGAGAAAAACATGCAACCCTAGAAAATAAATAGATCTGGATTTAAGCAGTTAACATATGTAGCTGATTAGATATTATTCTTGTTTTAGCCTACTGTAAGCTCCAACTGAGATTAATAAATTTAAATGCACTCCTGAGCTGTGCTGAGATAAAATTTCATGTGCTCAGGCCCTATTTGAATGGGTTAAAAAGAAGCCAGCAATAGTTTCCTTGGTCAGGTTGAAGAAGGTAAGGCAATTGGATGGATACAAAGTCTCCGTGTGCTGTAGACTGTATTTTGATCTATGTTCTTCTGGTTTCAATAAATAAGAATATACTTGCTGAATTCAGAGGGCAAATTGTTGCTTTGTAGTAGAAAAAGTTTTCTCTAGTTTTGGTAAAGAGAACCAGTTTGTAGCATGATCAGTTTTTGGGTGGCTAGGTGACATTGCTTTCTACCCTGCAGTGTTATATCGACTTCGTGACGGTTAGACAAAACTAAGCTGTTATGAGAATGCAACACCTACATTCTACCAGAGAATTCAGCGTTCTCCATGCATTGGAGGAGTTTACTGATGTCACCCAGTTTGCTCGTAACGGATAATATTAATTACTATGTCAGCCAAACCACCTGGAGTTGTGCAGATCGGAAGAGCGGCATGTACACAGCAATCAGCTGTTTGTTTAACCTGATCTCTTAGGCAGTCGGCAGCTATGGCGTCGCAAGTCATTACCAGATTTGGCTGGATTGAAATTGCTTTTACATCAATCCAATATGCTGTCCCCTGAAGACATACAGACCTTTGAAGTGTATACAGACATGTTTAGGCAGAGCCTATCTTTTTTTGCGGCAGGTTTCTGGGAGGTTCCTACAGTGGAGCATCAGACCACATTTTGATGAAGTAAGAGACCAGGCCGATGTATTGGAGTGATAACCTCGCACAGGGGTTTTGCACAGGGAAGGAAGAACATCTTGCTATCCAGAAATGGAGAAGGCACTTTGCAGGCAGGAAGAAAAATCAATTACATCCTTCTTCCAGTCTGACTTTGATTTTCCGTGGTTAGTCCTGCTGTTACTTAAATGTATTATTTTTACCATAAATGTTAAGTCATACAGCTATGAATAGTTAATAATCGATACAGTATTGTTCATTATGTGGTAGAGAAAGGAGGTGTTTCTCCCTTACTTATATTTGCAAAGTGATGTGATAGTACGTACTTGCTGTGAGAAAACTGTAATGGAATCAATTACTGTATTTTGTAATTATGTTTTCTTTAATGCACTCAATCTCTAAATAAAAGAGACAACACCTATTTATTAAAAAAATAGAGTTTTTCAGCTTTGGGAATCAGAGTACAGAATTAAATATGTTAGAAAAACAAAATTAAATATGTTGGAAAATCATGGATATTTGCAGGACGGCAAGCGGGATTTCTGTTCCTTTCATGATACAAACTTAGTTTATTATTTTTGCAGAATCAACATCCGATTCTTGTAGTGTGTATTGATTACAACTGGATGGCAGAAGCCCATACTTTTAAAAAGTTTGTTTCCATTCCATATCAACTTCTAATCTATTGTTGGAGTTAAGCATCTTCTTCTTCCTATAAGAAAGTAAAAGAGTCCAAATCGTGATGTCTACATGTAAAGAGAAAACATGTTTCTTCAGTAAAGAAAGGCTGGACTAAGGGTGGTGAAATACTGGACTAATGGACAAGATGCGTTGGTAATTAAAGCAAGTCCCTCATTACTGCGTGATAAAATTCGTGTTTTCCAAAGTGGAGTGGGTAAAATGTAGTTTAACATTTAAATAGCATCTTAATATATTCCCCTCAATTTGACAATAGCATGGCAGTGACAATTAACAGATGGAGGGAAGACATTTACTGAGATAGGAATACAGCTGCCATTGAGTCATACTAACTTTTTAAAGGCAGCTGATATGTCAGGACATATTGTTTTTTATTGGAACTGAAGTGTTGATACATTCACATAAGAAGTAATAGTCCTTTGCCAAAGAATATGGGAGCAAAAATTTTATATAACTTTAAGGAAAGATGGGACAAACTTGTGAGAAGAAGCCCAATGATGGTTATTAAATAGATAAATCCACATGAGGCTCAAGAAATCTGGTCAAAGTCTGGGAAAGTGTTTGATGGAAATGCACATATAGAAGAAATCTGAAAAAGATATTTTTTTAAAGTGTTTTGATTTCAATATATAATTATCTGCAAGTTAATTTCACTTCTCTCTTCTATGCAAGTTAGAGGATCACCACCTACACAGGATTTATTCTACTGCTACAGCTCTTCATTTCTTATCTTCATAACATGCATCTGAATGGACATGAATGTGAACTGGAATGCTGGGGGCTGGAAGGCTAATGATATTTTAAAGGAAACTTTAAAATGTACCAATTTCCACTACCCTTCTTTTCCATGTCTCTGTTCCATAATTACTGGTGTTTCATCCATTGTATGTTTTGCTGGAAATTGGTCAGGTTTTGTGGTAGGCATAAACTGAAGAGCCAGTTGAGTCTCCTACCTGAATTCTAAACAAAAATTATGATGACAAAGTGTCCGTTTCTACTAGGTTTTTTTTACCTGTAATACAGACACACATGCACAGATTCTTTCTATACAGTATTTAGATTTAAAANTTATTAATTAAAGTTAATTAAATAAAAAAAAAAAAAAAAAAAAAAAAAAGAAGTAATAGCTGATAATTACTGAAGGCCTGACCTCCTGTTTCAAGAAACAGTTTCAGGGACCTTTGACAACACTCAGAAATTATTTTAAAGCAAATGCTTGAAGTACATACTTGCAAGCAGTTACAGGGAGGAGAGAAGGTCTGAAGAAAGGATGTTAACTGAAACTGATGGAATGCAAATGGAGGAGTTGAAGTTACGGCTATCAGAGTGTGACAAGAGATGCTTTTTTTTTTTTTTTTTTTTTTTTTTTTTTTNTTTTTTTTTTTTTTGATTATCTAGGTGCTTTCAAGTTTGATAAGAAAGTTTGTAAGGGGAATTTGATTGTGGCTTTGGAATCTCCCTGGGTTAGGTGTGGAGTCAAGGACTGAATATGCCAGTGTTTTCCAGAACCTTTGATTTTGTGGTATTGCAACAGAAGATGGCTTCCTTCTCCAAGGTTGTATCTCTGATTTCCATGGCAATACTAGATATTCCTGTGGGATGCTCTAGTTCTCTGAAGTCTTGTGAAGTCGTTTGTAACACGGGAAACTGCATTTCATGTCCTAAATTTCCTTAATCATCACCTTTTCCCATTTAATTTATTTTTCTGGCATCTGTCACTTCTCCTTGGGTAAAAACTAACACAGGTATGTGTTTTTAAAGTAGAAACACTTATTTGCATTCTTATGTCTGCATAAAATATGTGCATCACAGTTGCCACAAAAGTA
Source organism: Alectura lathami (assembly GCA_013399715.1). Lineage (NCBI taxonomy): Eukaryota > Metazoa > Chordata > Aves > Galliformes > Megapodiidae > Alectura > Alectura lathami. The sequence continues at coordinate 164,325 of VXAV01004300.1, forward strand.
GTTTGGGACAAAAGGTTTGCATATTGAGAAAATTCATATTGTCAGTCATCTCGCTGTACAGGCATGTGACCTACTGGTGTTAAGACTAGCATTCTGATTCCATGCTAATAACCTAATTGTTATTAATATATGCAGCCCGGTTCTGACCTGTTTTGTTTAGAATGCACATTGGTTTTTAGTGTGCACGACATTTAAGGGTTATAGATTAAAAAATTAAATTTTCTAAAATAAAAAATACCTCATACATTTTTAATGGAGTTTACAAAAGAGCTACTCTGTATTTTCCCTCTAGCAAGATGGTACAGTATTGAATTAAGTGTCAGTACTTCTGTGGCTGTGTAAGATTTAATATTCTGGGCAAAGATATTAATTGTCTTTTGGAATGGACAGCTGGATTTGCTTAAAACCTCCTTGTTAATTAATTGGATTTTTTGAAAAAATGAATAATATTTTAAAATGAGATTTCAGCCTTTTAATTCTTCAGTGGAAATATTTTTATATTGTAGAAATGCCTCACCTTCTTCAGAAATTTATATAAAGGGCCAGACGAAAACATTTCTTTCTGATTTATACATCTTCTTTTGGAGTTTGAAAGAGAACCTAGATAGTATAGAAATTCAAATAGTCTATCAAGTAAAAAGCACCTGACTTGAGCTTGAAAATAAATGAAAATATCTCAACAGTCAAGCTGCTTCTCCTGTATTTAGGCCAGAAATGTTTAAATGACACAGACTGTGGGATCGAGTGCACCCTCAGCAAGTTTGCTGCTGACACCAAGCTGAGTGGTGCAGTTGATACCCCTGAAGGAAGGGATGCCATCCAGAGGGACCTGGACAGGCTGGAAAAGTGGGCCCACGAGAACCTGGTGAGGTTCAACAAGGCCAAGGGCAAGGTGTTGCACTTGGGTCGGGGCAATCCCAGGTGTGGGTACAGACTGGGAGAAGAACTCCTTGAGAGCAGCCCTGCGGAGAAGGACTTGGGCGTTGTGATCGACAAAAAGCTGGCCATGAGCCGGCAGTGCGCTCTTGCAGCCAGGAAGGCCGACTGTGTCCTAGGGTGCATCAAGAGAGGGGAGGCAGCAGAACAGGGAGGAAATTCTTCACTCAGAGGATGGTGAGGCCCTGGCCCAGGCTGCCCAGAGCAGCTGTGGGTGCCCCATCCCTGGGGGTGCCCAAGGCCAGGCGGGGTGGGCTCTGGGCAACCTGAGCTGGGGGGTGGCAGCCAGCCCACAGCAGGGGGTGGGCCTGGGGGGGCTGTAAGGTCCCTTTCAACCCAAGCCATTCTAAGGTTGTAATAATAATAATTAAAAAAAAAGCATCATAATTTGCAGTTAGGAAATTACATGTGATACAAATTATAGCTCTTACGATCTCCTCAACTTTTTCAGATATGCCACTTTTAAAAGTTCAGCTTTTAATGTTGAGAATCAAGGAGGGAAGTAGTCAGCAGAAGTGTTTGCAAGCCATTTTGTCTCTCAGGGAGTGGAAGAACTAAAGACAGGAACCACAGTTAGGTAAATGTTACCAAGAAAACAGTAGACTTTATAGCCAGTCTAATTTCATGCCCTGCTGTAGGTGATGCACAAACCTGTGAACAGTGGCAGTACATACTTGGTAAATTCTCAGAGATCTGAGGAAACCTGACTACATATATATTTTATAGACTCTTTTTTTCATTTACCATTGTAGCTCTTTCAATCTATAGTATTGCAGGACTTGTCTAATACGTACATAAAAACTCAATTTTTCTCTGTTTTATTCCTCCCTCTGCTCTCCTATCCACCAATGTCTATCTTAACCACAATAAAATTGCTTTAGGCAAAGCATTCACATAAAGTGTGTATGCTGACAAGAATGTTTCATTTTTGTTAAAAATTCTCAAACATCGGTTTTCTTACTTAATATATATTTTTTCTCTAAGTTCATTCAAAACAACTTGAAAAGACGAAAATGCTTAGAGGACAAAATACAAGATTTTAAGTAAGAGATGCTGCACGTATGCACCTAATATTTACCCACAGGTTTTAGGAGAACGTTTTATCTTTAACAGTAGCTCTTCTAAATGCATGTGTTAAAAATGTTCACTGCAGTTCAGTAAAAAGCGGCTGTATTGGCAAAAATATTGGGCATAGTTTGAGACTTTAACAAGTGAATGAGGAAGCCACTGATTCATACAATTTTTTTATTTACTAGAAGGGGTTAAATTTTTTGGACTGGTTTTATCTTGTGCAAAACATAACCTCACATCTCTCTTTTACTTTTTTGAATTTTTTATTTTATTTTATTTTATTTTTTTACATTGCAGTACATTATAGATGACCACTTTGGTCAAACCTTCATTCAGTAGGAGTAAGCTGATTGTGGGTTTTCTTTTATATACCAACTCTGTGTTGATCTATGACCATAGTGCATCAAAATTTTGGCAGTAGCAGAAACCTGCTGGTGGAATTGTGTCAGTCCCTTGAAATAAGAAAAGCGGCGAACTTTCCGTGCTGTCAGGAAGGTCTGTGCTCTGCCTTTCCTGTGCTGTACACTGTTATTTCATGGTTCTGTTCCTAAGGCATAACGGCAGTGCTCTTCTCTTCATGCCCTGCTCTCCAGGTATGCCTATGGAAAAGCAGTATTTGTTTCTTTTTTCTACAAACCCTGTGTTGGCTACCTCTCTGGATGAGTGAGTGGCTCATTTCTTATTGATTGAGTGTTCAGGCTGACAAAATATGCAAGCTTGTGTCTGTGTGTCTGTCCGTCCATCCTTCCATCCCCCACATGCTGTGTGTTTTGGCTTACAGCTGCCAGTGCAGTACTCCAGAAACATCGGGACAGACCATTACTGGAACTCAGGTACCACGAAGATGAGAATTACAGGGGTTGTGAAGGACGGACATCTTTTCTTCTTGTCCCCTAGCAGGGCAGAGCAGCAGCCACTGCTGCAGGCTGTTGATCCTGATGTCTTTCTTTTCCAAGGTCTGTGTTGACGTTTGACTAGATTTGTGCTAACAGATTGCTTTCTTTGTAATCCTCAGTCACACTGATCCCCATGCATTTTAACCACGGCATGTTTAAACCACCGTGGTTGGGCTAGAATTGAGAGGGTTTATGGCAAAGCTATAGTTTGTTCTAAAATTATTGCATTATATTGTATTGGCAGCTGCAGTCGTTCAACTGGAAAAAGTTTAAGAGCTGTTTGCAGTTAACAACCAAGAAGCACACGAAGAAATTCAGGATGCTGGGATTTTATGAAGCAACTGAGTAAATTGTCTTAAAGTTTCGTTAATTTCTGTAGATTATATGAAAGATCATAATCGTAACTGCAGTTTAGGTGTAGTTTTATTTTTAATTCTGTGAGTCTTGAGTGTGCACCTCTGTCAGTGTTTAATGTGTTTTGTTTTATGAAAATATGCTGTTCGTAAGATGCACTAAAATTATACAGGAAAATGCAAATACTAAGGAGATGACGCCACGCTAGCATTAAACAGAAGTGTAGAAAATGCAGTATTTTCTAGTAATGTTCATTATTAGAATAGTGGTCTGGGAGATTCTTTCTGGTATGGCTTCACAATGGTGAAATATTCCAGGGAGCTTTTGGGTAAAGCTTTCAGCAAGGTGATTTACGGATCCATTTTGATACTTACCTTCAGCTTCTTGTTTGGTTTCAGTCTCTTTGTATTACCAAATACTGGTTTGCAAATAGTGTTTTCGATTCATCTATAAGAAATTCACAGTCAGTCAGTACCTGAATAAGAAATCAAGTCTAATGGCATGGTTTTACCATTAGGTTTATGCAACGGCATCTAGGCGTGATTTCATAGTCATTAATACTGTCTCTCTGCACTACCGGATTGCTAGCAGAAGACTTGTAATATTGGCTACATGATTGCATTTCTGTCACATTATGTAGAATATATGCAACTAATACAGAGTTTATGCAAGCCTTTTACTTTTGTACTGGCTTTATTCTGAAAGAATAGACTGCAACTGCTAATGCAAAATTAACCTACTGACTTCCTTTTAGACACATTTTACCAGTTGGAGTGAATCTAGCGCCTTCTGTTATGTGACTGTAGCATTTTGATCCAACACAAGAGTCCAAAAGCTGGGTGATGCTCTGAATGGTGTCTAGAGGCATAACGGACTAATAGCAGCAGTTTTTTACCCAAAAGCTCTTAACTTTCTCTGTTCAGTCCTGTCTTGCCATTTGTGGATGTTTTATGCTCTTGATAAAGCTCAGAAATGTTGGAGATTCTACTGAAATACTTTTTGCATTGCTTAGAAGTCATTAAGCAAAACTCTAGCTCCAGCTCTTTTAGGCTGGTGGTGGCAGACAAACAAGAGGACAGTGAAGTCTTAGGGTCCCCAGACTGACAGTTCAACAACCTTGTCACTTGTGAATTACACTGGCCTACTGCCTAGTCATATGAATAATCGTGTTGGCTACCATTGCTGCTGGTCAGCNAAACTAAATAAATCAACTTCTCCTGTTGTCTCTTCCTTGCTGTGCATTGCAGCCCTCTAACCATCCCGGTGATGCTGAATTCCCCCTGGTCTATTAACATGTCTCATCCTGGAGGTGTGCAGAACTGGGCACACCTTGGGAGCTGAGGAAATGCACTTTCCACTGCCTGATGCTCATGCTAATGCATCTCTCTGTGCAGTTAAATGTTCTTTCACTTTGTTTATATGATGGGATGTTATAAAACAGTAAAAAGTCTCTTGTCTTGCATGTAGAACCATTGAAAGGTAGATTTCAGAAGTTCAGAAGGAAAAGTTTTAGTCCCCAATGGAAAAAGGTATGAACATTCATCCTGGATGTTCAGTATCCTAAAGCTTTCATTAATTCCTGTACCAAATGTAGCAATTGTTGAAAGGCTTGCAGATCTTGGTCACTTGGTCACATTTGTTTACTTCACCATTTCAAATTGACAACACAGAAAATTATGAACAGTTCCTGGAGAGACATTTAAGTTCAAATGGAAAATAACATTTTGTATTTTTACTGAAATAGAGATGCAATTTGTTCAGTTTTTCCTCCCTCTTAAAGTATCAGGCTGTGTTCTAGCATTTTAGATTTTAATATCTCTGTAGACTTCAGCTTTAGCAAGACCAGTGCCACCAAAACATCAGTAGTGCATTCATCAGCTTGAGAGCTGGATGACCAGCTGGCAGTTTAACTGCTGGAACTGCATTTTCCTTAGAGACCCAGTCATCCCCCACTGCCTTTGCCTGGCCACCAGAGTTCTGGCTAGTGTATCTGCTTGTTGATAAGATAAGCAAAACCATCCAAATATAAGTGATATTCCTGTGCAATAGTGCGTTAATCCTTTAAAAATAACGATTCCAAGCATATCAGGCTATTTGTTCTCATTGAAGTTAGTGAAAATTGTAACCAAGCAAACTCTCCAAACCAAACAAGGGTTTAGAAAGCTGACTTTGGTTTACTGCAGCGCTGGGTGCCTGGGGGGTTTCCCCTCCTAACATGCATGCCCAAGAACAGAAGGTACTTCCTTTGTATACATGAAGTGGATGAATATTCATTCTAATACATATGTTAATACAGTGTGAAACTACACCTATGTGTAGGTACTAAATTGGAGGAGGGTCTGCAGCTGAGCTGAGATCTCAGCCCCCACCAGTTTACCCACATTCGGTCCACAGGGCATCAAGAGTAAAGAGTTCGCAACACTGGCACCTCAGCCAGCAGATAAGATAATGAGTGTCTCAGCCAGCAAGGCCAGGATGTCACGCTGACCTGCTCAATGTCTTTATACAAGATTTACGCAAAGGAGGTTAACTGCCCTTGTCTCAGCCAGCAAGGCCGGGACGTATCTGTTTTACACAGAGGAGGCCTATTCTTCCTTGGCCCTGTTTGGTGTCACAGCTGGCTTGCAATTTAGGTAACATTTCCTCTGCGTAGGGCTACAGAATTATTCTCTGTTCAGCATTCACAGAACTTCTCTCTTTCTTGGAATCTCATGCCATCTCCCTTTGAGTATGAACCTAAAATTCTGTCACTCACTAGCAGGAAAGCAGAGTTCCTCTTAATATGCTTTTTCACGAGAACGCTGTCACCTGATATCTCAGAGCACCCGACCAGGTGGAGCAGCGGATGTCTGGGTCGTCAGACAATGCAGTCTCTAGACAGGTGCTCAAAGGAGAAAGTCAGTGACTTGCTTTCAGGATAAACTTCCTATGTAGGCAGGTGATCTAATGTTTATGTGGCATCCTGGTATCTTTGCTGGCAGAGCATCTACGAGAGGTGGTGTGAGTGTTTCAAGGCTTTGCAGTCTCCGCTCAATGCTGTGACACTAGAAGATGTTGTAAAGAATCGAGTCCAACGTACCTGCAGTGTTGTAGACCAGCAAAGGAGTGTGTAGGTACACAGCTGGAGGAGATGAAATTGCTACATGGGAAATACTGCCTTTTTGAGGTGTCTGAGGGTATAGATGATCTAGTAAATTATAGAAGGGTTCTCTCTCTCTCTCACCCTCTCCTCCCAGCAGATAATATATCAAAACTCTGACTGCAGCACTCTAGTACATCTCAATTTGCTGTATGTGACCAGTGTGATACGGCATAGTTGCTTTTAGATGGAAGGCTGATGATACCTGCCTGGCAAAATAAGGGGATGGGTTACCCTGAAAATGACTTTTTAGTGCATTTTACTAAGTGAAGGGGAAAGAATTTTAGCTTTTCAGTCTCCATTTTGTCTCTTGATGTATGCCTAAAGTGAACTTGAACTAGTTCAGTCCCCTTTGTCACTTTGGAAAAAGTGCAAAAAAACAGATGCTTTAGAGAAAAGAGAATATGAATCATGAAGATTAAAGACAGAGCAATTTACTGTGCATAGATATGCATACCCTGAAGAAGTATAACAACCCAGTGTAGTGGAGGACTTACAGAGGGTATGTGGGCTTAACAGTTGCCATTTAGCCAGTGGGGAAGCAGCTGTTATCTGTTGCCTGGTAGTACTCTCTGCATCACCATATTCTTCTTTCTCAATTTAAGCTAAAGTCCCTAACGCATGTGAAAAGTGTCCTTACAAGTGTAAGATTGTATGTGTCACTATTTCACTAGAGAAATTAGCTTTATTTTAACCTACCTTACCTGTGTATAATCCTTATTCCTTTTTCCCTTTACTAGCATCTTACTTATGCCTTAGAATGAAAGAAATGCAGCTTTTTTAGACTTTAACGTATCAAAAGTCAGTAATAAAAACAAACTATTTTGGTATGAACTGACATTTTAATCTGTCTGAATACTGTAACACAAGCGATTTATTTTTGTCTGTAAAGTCCTATGTTAAGACAACATGTATATGTTAAAAACCTCCTGTTGACTAAAAGGAGGAGAAAAGCTATGTTAGACTTCTTTCCATAGTAGCACATAATTACTATTTTGAGAACAAATATTTTAAACCATTTCCTTTATTTTTTATTTTTCCTTTAAATTTAAAAGCTTTTGTAGTCAGCAACTACGTTCTTAGTGTTCTCTCCATGTCTAAAAGGACAGATTAGAGAAATATGAAAACAGGTTGTTTTAAAAGTTTCTTAACTTCTTAGATTACAAATCTAAATATCAACGACTAACCCATACATTACACTTTTAATCTATGTCATAATCAATGTAGGCAAGTTATTAACCAAGACCTAAGCTTTCAGTGTTTTTAAATACTGTGATGTTATTTTAAACACAGGTTTAAACATCAGTTCATGAACTCCTTCCAACAGGCAAAATAACATTTGCAAGCTGACCTGTAACACCTTTCTCTTCTAAAAACTTGTACGTTAAAAAAGGTAAAAATCTGAAAGACATTAATCGTTGTTTAAATATTAATCTCATGTTTATGTTTATGAACATATTACACCATAGAATATCGCTTTTTATTTCTTGGTTCATCATTTCAGTTTTGCATCATGTGTGTTGACTTGAAAGAGACAAATGTAATTAATTTGGAGTTAAATTGGTTTGTTTTGAGAGAAAAACATGAAAAGTATCTTTTTTTTTTTTTTTTTTTTTCAGAAACCTTTGTAGCCAACCTGAGTATTGTACTCCAGCCATCTGTAGAACAATTCAGATCTAGTAGTATATTCCTCACATTGCTCATCACATTTTAAAGCAACCTGTATGAACTGTAATTCAATAGCACAGAGACTTGAAGAAAATAAAAAAGGTTTTAATACCCTCTTTCAATTTGCTTATGTTAGCCAAAACTCTTTTTTCCTTCCCTGAAGAAGGTATTAACTATATATTGATATTAATATTCTGTCTTTAAAGGAAACTTTGTGTTAGTGGTTTCATTTCATCTTCACTGCATGTGAAAACACACAGCACTTGGAGTACTTTCTGTCCGTAGTAGCCTGTCCAGTTTTCTTTGTAAGCAGTAGTGTTCAAAACACACCACTGTACAAGCTGCAAATAACTTTTCTGCAAAAGCAATGAAGCTAAAGAAAGGAAATTTAATTGCCTAAAAACCAAACAGCTAATTTTTGCATCATTAGACTATGTGTAAACCTTTAGTGACAAGGTGAGAGGGAAAAATTTTTGTTGGATTATTTTATGTTGGTGGTATTATGATGATAGTGGTTGATTTGTCGTTGTTTGATGGAACCATCACTGCATCTTGCATTTTGGTCTGTTATGCTGCAGGTAATGCAGTTAAAAAAAAAAAAAAAAAAAAAAGAACCTGGTGCTTCTTGCTTCTATCATGCCACTAATAACTTTGATTTTGGTGAGGAAGAGATACTGGCGAGGAATCAGGTATTTACTTCTTAAATCTGAGTACAACAGCAGAAAACTCCATCTGCTTTCACAGCCATGGGCAGCTAAACTCCGCCACACAACTCTGACTGTGCTGCCTCAGCAGGAGAGGGGGAGAAAATAGGATGGAAACGGGCTCAACGGATGAGATAAGCACAGGGAGATCGCTCACTCATTACCATCATGGGCAAAACAGACACGGCGTAGGGAAATTAATGTAATTTAATGCCTATTGATAACAGACTGGAGCAGTGAGAA